>OY821517.1:37925581-38199551 GCA_963682025.1 Cordilura impudica
TTAAAAATTAAAAATTAAAAATTAAAAATTAAAAATTAAAAATTAAAAATTAAAAATTAAAAATTAAAAATTAAAAATTAAAATTTAAAACTGAAAAATAAAAAATGAAAAATAAAAAATTAAAAATAAAAGATAATGAAAAATTAAAAATAAAAATTAAAAATGAAAAATAAAAATTTAAAAGTGAAAAATAAAAAACGAAAAATGAAAAATAAAAAATAAAAAAAAATAAAAATTAAAAACCACACAAGTAAGATAATTATAGTCGGTCTAGACCGACTATACGATACCCTATACCATGGTTTAGAGACCCTTCGGTCCAACTAATTGAATATAGAAAATAAGCATAATTCAAATTTGAGTTGCGTTGTTATTAATTTTTTTGGCTGCAGATCTGAAAAAGTTCATATCGGATGCTAAATTAATATGGGGCTAGGTCGAAAAATGGCAAAGTCACATATATACAAACCAAATTTGGAAAAAATCTGTGCAATATTTTTGTTTTTTGATAGATTTAAGTGAAGATCGGGAAGAAGCTCTATATGGGGCCTATGACTAAGAGCTGTCCCATAGGGAGCATTTTTGGACTACTGATTAATGGATATAATAAACATTTATAAACCCAATTTACTGAGATCTATATGATAATTTGGATCTTATGGCCATTTATGTCGATTTCATAGGGGTCATTTGTATGGGGACTAGGTCTGAACATGAACCGAATTTCACCAATATCAATAGCGTACATCCTGTGGCCGACAAAAGCTTACATACCAAATTTCATCAAAATATATTCATATTTTACAAGGTTAACATGGACACACAGACGGACGGACGGACATCGCTAAATCGACTCAGAAAATGATTATGAGTTGATCGGTATAACAAAAGATGGGTCTAGTTCAAATATTTTTGGTAGTTACAAACAGCAGCACAAAGTCATTATACCCAAACCACATAGTGGTATAGGGTATAAAAATGAAAAATTAAAAATGAAAAAAAAAAATTAAAAATGAAAAATTAAGAATGAAAAATAAAAAATGAAAAATGAAAAACGAAAAATGAAAAATAAAAAACTAAAAATTAACCGGTTGAAATAATAGATAATAAATAATATTAAATATTTTTATATTTGCAGAGCCCCTGCAGTTGATTGCTATAAGTGATACATAGATGACGCTTTCTATTTGATTTTAAAAAAGTGCCATAAAAAATCTTTATTTACTTGATGTTTACAAATCTCCCCTGTCTACTGTGACACCCAGATATTTTATAGAATCACTAAGCTCTATAACGTTTCTATGAATTACTCGGGGCTACAAAAAATAAAATTGCAATAACTTGTCAACTGACCTAGTGGAGGTTGTAGCTAGTGGAGGTTGTAGATCTAGCTGAGTGTTTTATATAACCGGTTTTAAAAGTTGCAATACACCCTCAGGTTTTCGAGATATGGGGGAAAGAGTATTATTTGGGACTGACGCACTTAAACATTTGTTTAAGTGATATGTTGTGTATGCAATTAGCTTAAATTATCGTTTTTTTTTTTATTAGTCTTAAATAAGTTTTATGCCGTTTTCTATTCTGAAAAAAATGTAGCACTTTATTCGCACTTTCTTCGAAAATTCTATTTTTTTATATATTCTAAATTAAGACTAACCTAATTTTATACATCAATCGAAAGGTCTCAAAGTGCTGTGTTTATAAAAATTTTGATTATTATCCTCTTTGAAGTCATGGGGTGAAAATATTCAAAAAAGGGGAACAATGTGGAAATATGCTCACACTATGACCTGAACGATTGATGTATAAAATAAGGTTGTTCTTAATTTAGAATATATAAAAAATACACTTTTTGAAAGAAGTGCAAATAAAATGCGACATTTTTTGTCAGAAAAGAAAACGGGTATTAGTGTAAGCTGAAGTAAATTTGAGTTAAAATTAACCCTTTTGCAACTATTAATGCAAACACAATACATTGTCACGATGGGTTTTAAAAAATTTAAATTTTTTGGAAAACCACGCCGGATATTTTTGATGCATAAGGTTTTGCGATGTGTCTAGAATAAAAAAAAAAAAACGCAAACCCCAAAATCGCTAAACCTACAATTTTGTGTTGGCCATTTTAATTTTTTTTTTGCGTCTAAGCATTCCTACATCTTTGCTCTCTTGTTGGGTCCGTTTCATAAACTAAATTAAGATTTGAAAATAGAAGATGCAATAATGTTAAAAAATAATTGTTAAAAATAATGTTAGAAAATAACTTAAAACAAAAATTTAATTAAGTGCAGAGTCGATTTCATCGTTCATGTAAAATTTTCGTGCTTGTTAATCTTTTCAGAATTTTATATAAAAAAAATTGGTTTTACACCAAATTGGATAAAAAACGCTCTTAAAAAACTTAAAAAATAAAACGGAAAATACTTTTTATTTTATAAAACCGCTAAATGGAAAAGTGTAATTAAGTAATTTTCAAACTAAAAGCAGTGTCATGTCTGTTACATGGCAAAATATTTGTTTTTACTATAATTTATTATGGAATTCATGTCTTTTATAAGCTTTATTAAAAAACTAGCTCTTATATTAACTATAAACAACTGTTTCTTATTTGTCATACAAATAACCTCAGAGCTTTTCTGTGTTTTACAAATATCCATCTTACAAAATGATTCGGTTTATTGTCATGTCTGTCACGAGTGCTTTTTGCCTCCAATTATTAATAAAAAAAAAAATACTTTCTCACTTTTTTTAATGATAAATATGTTGGTCAAGTCCATCTGCATAATTTTGTATATTTTTACGAACAATGAAAAGCTTTTGCTGTATAATATTGGCTTAGAAATATCACTGAATGTCATGTCTGTCACTATGGAATTAGCCATATGTTTCTTATAGTGTAATGACATGATATGGCATACATATTTATAATGTTTACATCTCCCTTTATTCCTCTCTCGATGAGTGTCACACTTTAGCATACAATATATTGTATATAAATAATTGCAACATGTATAATTATTGTTGGTTGCTACCATCACTGAGAGATGCTGCTATACTCGCATGAACTTTTGCTATAATGTTAAAGCAGCAGTGTGTGCAAATTCAACATCACAATTTATGAGTTGCCAACATGAGTAAAGCTTCAGCGTTCGTAACCAAAAAAAAAAGAAAAAAAAAAGAAGACAAAGCGAATATTTAAATTAAAATTAAAACAAATATTCGTATGTTTTTCATTTGGGCAGAATGGAATAGTATTTTATGTTACAAAATTAACAAATAAATCAGCTCCAAGCTACACTGTAGTACAGAAACCTATAACAATAATTCGTTGATATCTGGCTGCAATCAACAAAAGAAGTTCTACATTATAGAAAAAATGAGCAACGAATAACTACAACTGTTGCAAGTGCACAAAATATACACAGTTAGTTGTTTCATCTGCAAAGGCACCCCATTTAACAATAAATTTTAAAGTACATACATAGAGACATAGATACTCGTATATAAAATAATGTAACTTGACTCCAACATTAACACATCATATATACTCGTATATATAGTATATGTATACCTTATTGCAAAACTACAACAATACCGTAGACAGCACTGTGTATTAAAACCACAGCCACACTAAGGTAGTAGAATATTTTCATCTTGATGAAGAAGGTTCTCTGACATATCTTAGCTCCACGGAAGAATCCGTCAATGACATATATGCTATTTCACAAGATGTTTTACAATACACAGAGTATTTTACTATCGTAAATCACATTTGGTCAGATCACATGCCAATAAGGTTTGGATTGCAGGTAGTAAATATGGATGATAAAATTAAGAAATTGAACTTAAAAGATAAGTATCAGCGAAAACTGAATGTCAATTTAGAAAGATTAAGTTTAGTACACTTAGATCCAAGCCTCACAACGCTATGTGATATAATAAAGAAATCCTCACCTACAACTGGTAAACAAAACCGAAGTTTTGAAACAAAAGATAGTTGGTATAATTACAAATGCAACGCTGCCAGAAAAAAATTTTTCAACTTTTTAAATATTTTTAGAAACACAAAATGTCTACAAGATAATGATAATTATCTAAATGCTCAAAAAGAATAAAAACATATATGTCAAGAAAGCAAACACAAATACTACCAACACCTGGAAAAAAAAGATAAATAACATGCAAGATAGTAAACAGTGGTGAAGAATTGCAAAAGAAATTCGAAATCATAACTACAAAATTTGTTAACTTATATCTGCGGTATGTTTTAAAACCTATTTTGATGAACTATTAAACCCACGACAAAATACAGTTGAGTTAATTTCGATTCCTTTTTGGATGATATAACTGAAAAATATACTAAGAAATGTAAAAGTAAATAAAGCTCCTGGTGAAGACTGTGTGCCATACGAATTTATCGTAAATACAACCGATAATTTTCTGCAACAGCTTTTGCCAATATACACTTGTGCTCACATAATTAAGTCATGGGTATGCAATGAAATGTTTTTGTAGTTTTTCTCTTAAACCTATTTCTTCCGATTCTAACCTTACTATTTTGTGGAACCCTGCTATGCTAGCAGTTGTTTACATTGATTGAAACAAAATTAAAAATTTGGGTATTCCCCGAAAAATGTGGAAAACCTCAAAAAGGTCATATGCGCTGTGCTCACATAATTAAGTCATCACGAGTATCGTGAGCAAATTAGTGTTTTGAAGATTTTTTTTGCGGTTTAAATAATAAATAAATTAAAAACAAATAAATTAAAAACAAATAACATCAGCTGAAATGCTATGGGTAAACAAAAAAATTCGAATTCGGCTGAACGGAAAATAATATGGGATTGTTTCCAAAGATACAAAAATATTGCAAAAGTAGTGGATATTTTGAACTTTCCTCGTGGTAAAATTACAAATGCCATTACGCGTTACAAAAAATATGAAACTTTTGAAAATATTCCGCGCCAAAAACCGAGAAAAACGACTTTAAATGATGACAGACGCATTGCAAACCTGAGTAAAGCTGATCCTCTTTTAACTTCGTCGCAAATCAGAGCTAAAATGGAAACGGATTATGGCGTAAATGTTTCGTCGCAAACCATAAGACCACGTTTACAAGAAAACAATTCGCATGGACGAATGACCAAGAAAAAACCGTTGGTGTCCTTGAAGAACACTATGAAGCGGCTCCGATTTGCGACTGACCATCTTGCTAAAAGCCTACATTTTTGGAATTTAATTGTTTGGAGCGACGAATCGAAGTTTAATATTTTTAGAAATGATGGTAGACCATATGTGCGACATCCTCCACTTAAGGAATTGGATCCAACATACATCAAAAAAACTGTGAAACACGGTGGCTCATCAGTCATGGTGTGGGGTTGCTTTACCGCATTCGGTGTGGGTTCTACAGTAAAGATTGACGGTATAGTGAATGGGCAAATGTATAAGAATATACTAAAGGGAAATTTGGCCACAGAATAGGCTGACAATTTGCCGCTTGCGTGGATTTTCCAACACGACAATGACCCGAAGCATTGTTCGAAACTGGTTAAGTCATGGTTGGCAACACAGTCCATCAAGCTTCTGGAATGGCCGCCGCACCGTGGCTGAAAATCATTTTTCATTGGCCAAAATTCTGTAACTTTTGAACCGATCAAAATATTTTAGTACTGTTTTTTTTAGTAGATAGATAGATAGTTGATCTTGACTCAGTGTGAATTTCATTTAAATTGATTGAGTACTTTTTAAGGAATTCTAGGTCAAAGTTTAACTTTTGATTTTTTTTAACTTTTAGCGTGATATATGTTTTTTTTTATTTATTTTTATTTATTAGAAAGTGTCATATTTGGAGTTAAATAATTATTATAAACATTTTTTGTAATAATGAAATTTTTTTAATGCTTACACTCAAAAAAATTTTTACACTCAAAAAAATTTTTACACGCAACAAAATAGTAAAATTCACTAGAAATTTAACTAGTATTACTAAAAAATTAAAAATGTTTGCTATCAAATTTGCAATTTGCTTACACTCAAGGAATATTATTATTACTACAGAAAAATTTATTAGTGTTTGCTGCCTAATTTGTTACACTAGCTAAATAAATCTGCTAAACATTAGCGCAATGATTCTAATTTTTTTTTTAATTTTGATATGAAAATATGGGTTCTTATTTTTTGAATCTTTCTTATCTATTAAAACATTGCATTCATATGTGGGAAACCTTTTAAGAATAAAAACTGCAATAGATTTAAATAGCATTTGTAACAATGGTAGGTTCTGTTTATTATTATTTTTTACTAATACTATGTTTTTCGTACTTAAATAACAATGAAAGGCAATTATAATTATTATTCATTAGACTCAAATATTGATTGAAAATATTCCATATTTTGTTCTGTGCTATTTCTGTTCTTTAGTAGTTTTTTGGCTTCTTCATCTAAATCCCGATGTTCCACTTTCCATTGATTTCGAATACTGGAGATGAACGGATCTGACGTTGCCAATAATATATTAAATAGATCTTCATTTGTGGAATTTCGTGACATTTTTCTAGTATTGTGCTGTCTATAAAATCTGTAATCCTTGTTCCTTTTTTCCTGAGCCTCCTCTGATAGATCTCCAAGTGGCACCAAATGATATTTAATGACATCTTCTCCATGATAAAGGATTTTGTGGACTGTTGCAGACATATTTCTCCATGGGTAGTTGGTTGTATATATTTTTGCAGTTTCCTTAGCATAATCTCCAAATTTTCTAGAGTCAATTTCTTCATTGCACGCAAGTACTTCTAGGATTATTTTAAATCTGAAAATAAGGTTTAAATCCACTCCTGTTATTTCAGATGCTGTTTCTGGATCTGAAAAGAATCTTCTTGCGGTATTGCCATCATTTGTATTGCCTGACCCTTGTTTTGGCTGATCTATAATCAATCCAAATTTGCGATATTCATCTTGAACATGTTTCTTTTTTGAACTTCTTAACTCTTTGTTGGTTTCGTTGTTTCTTATTGATCCTGAAGGCCCGAAATCCAAATCATAACTGATTTTTAGTATGTGTTCCATAAGTCGTATTCTTGCATGTAGTGGTGATAATCCAAATTCGAAGGCATCGGTATTATCGAATGATTTTGTCGGGACTTGGTTTAATTGGCTTGATGTTGCTTGGCATATAATGCAGCTGGATGCAGCCTTCGTGTTAGTCAAAGCCTGACCTACTTTTCCATCTATCATTGTCAGCACTAATTGGTAGCTTACTTCAATTTGCTGCCCATCTAACTATAATTGTAATGGCTGTAGTGTTGCTATTTGGGCCTTGATATCACTAACTTCTTTGTTAATGGCATCATGACTTTCTTTTTTGAATTCAAATTTGATTGGCCTGCAGTATTTCGTAGAAGATGGTGTCTCATTTTTCCAAATATCCATTGTTTGCGTTGTACTACTCGAAGGCTCCGAATCTTCCAAAATCTTTTTCAGTCGCAATGGTACAAATGATACAATGAACATATCTGAGTCCGAAATATTTTCACATACAACTTGTTTGTATTGTTTTTGTCCCGAAGAACCATCACATCCCCATTTACAAAATAGAATTAACTTTGTGTTTCCATATTTCTTTAACTCAGTTCCTGTTATTGATTGTAGCAAGCGTTTGGCTGTGTGATCAAGTAAAGATTGTAGTTGTACTTCTTCCGAAATTGGTGTGATTGTAATAGTGTCCTTTGATGGCAAACAGTCTATTTTAGCAGCTGTTATGTGATGATATGCTGGATACATATTTGAGCCTTTTTCAATCGCACGCAATCTGAGCTGAATATATTGGTGTTTTGTTAATTTCAAATCCAGAAATAATGCTAATGCCTCCTCATTTGTGAACTGTTTTGCATCGCTCGGAGTTGGTATACTTTTAAGAATTCGCTTTGTTCTCACTGGACTAGCATTACAAGTTTTTTCAATGATATCCACTTTTGTTAATTGGTTTTGTGCTCGTAATTGATGTAGAAAAGATTCTTTTATATTTGTAGAACCAATTTCCTCGTTAAAATTTTTAAGTTTCCGCCTCTTAGATCTATCGCTGCAGTTGTCCAATGATTTGCGTGGTCTTCCAGCCTTATCTAGCTTTGCTGTTTCTCCACCAACATTAAGTTGGCCTTCTAACCAGTTTGCGCTTTTATTATAAAACTTTTGTTTACAGTAGTTAACTTCTTTCAATCGTTTTTTTAGTACTTTGACGAAATTAGATAATTGCTCTTGTATTTCGGTACTAGACGAATTTAAGTTTAATTTTATTTTAACGTAACTAAGAACATCTTCCTGGTTTTTGTTTCGAAAATACTCTTCGGCCAGTTCTTTATAACTAAAGTTCTCCATATTTTTCTCAATATTTTTATTTGCGTCTGTTATCACTTTTTTATCACTTTTTATCACTTGCGAATATACGTCCGTACACTTGAAGTATTAACTTATTATTGAGTAATCCCTTATAGAATCCGTCATTTTATACATTTTTAGGTACATGTTATTCACACATTGATCTTTAATTTCATAGCAGGTAGTACTTAAATTGAACAAAACTGCACTTGTTATCCAGACTTCAATATCAGGTAAAACTAATTAGTTTCTCGCCAATATGGGGTGGTTTTTTATCTTTAGTGGTTTAGTGCCGCGATTATTGACAAACTTATAAAATTGTTTATGACTTTGGTTGACCCTTAAATTTGACAACAGGTAAATTAAGAAAGAGATCATTTGTTTACTGTAGAACCTATTGTGATCATTTTATGACTTATTTTTTTGCTGATCAAAACAAAGCCAATAAACCCTTTCGCAGGTATTTTATTTAATTATTTTACTTTTACGTAGTCTAAAGTAAAAAAACAAAATTTTTTTTAGAGTAATTTTTTTAGAGTAATTTCATTAAAATGAAAAAAGTGTTCTACCGGGGGCTCGTGGGGGGTGCAAAAGTATATATAGGGTTAAACAGGATACATTCGCCTTTCTCCGGGTGGTATACGTTTCTTGTTCCCTTACTTCCTTTAGAAGTTCTATTCCACTAAAGTTTAAATTTGAGAAAAATATAGTGGTTTCATAAATATTTCATAACGCCCCTAATATCAAACGTTAGAACTGTGACTACTTACAAAAACTAAAGACTATAATCCTACTAACATTATAAAAAAGACCGCAGGTCAATATCGATGATAGCTTGCGAGTAGTAACCATTTATTTTTGATAAAAAACAAAAAAAAAACACCTTTTGCTGAATTAAAAAAAACAGTTGAGTTTGACAGCATGCCACGCCCACAATTATCAATAGTTTAACCTAATTTTTTGGCTACCTTAATCTGGATATATAAGCTACAAAAAGGAGTAAAAATTTTAAAAATCGATGACAAAAAAAATTTGACTTTTGGCCAATGAAATCAAAATTTGAGCCACAGTGCGCCGCAGAGTCCGGACTTAAACCCTATTGAGAACTTGTGGAGAATAATAAAACGAGCCATTGCAGCACGAAAACCGGCAAATAAGGATATGTTATGGAACGTTATCCAAGAGGAGTGGCACAAAATCACTCCAGGCCAGTGCGCTTCTCTTGTAGCCAGCATGCCAAAGCGATGCTCCACAGTATTGAAGCAAAATTGTTATCCTACTAAATACTGAGGTAAGCTAATGAAAAAATGGGACTCTCGACAAAATTTATTACTTATTTCTACAATTTCAACCTTTTTTTTTTTTCATATGACTTAATTACGTGAGCAGCTCTTTTTGGCTAATTTCTAAGTTTTTAATTTTTTTGAAAAGAACCAAAATTTTGTAATTTTTAATTTCACTCTAAATTGATTGTTAACATATAAGAATAATAAAAAAAATAATATTAGAATTAAAAAAAAGGGTTTACGTATTTTTGACAATAATGTCGAGTAGCATACTAGTGACTTAATTATGTGAGCACAAGTGTATATTAAAATATTTCAAAATGGCCAAACTGCTGATTCCCTTTCAAGGACTATAATCTTTCCAATTTATAAAAAGGGAGCTGTAATCCATCCTTCGAATTACAAAGGTATATCTTTCATGAATTCTGTTGTTAAAATAATGATGGGTATTCTCAATGAACATTTATTTAACTGGGTGGAATGCAATAAAATAATGAAGGAGTATAAGGTGGGCTCTCGTAGAAATTGTTCAACAGCTGACAGCATCTATAATCATTCGGCTATAATTAGTATCAAACTAGCAGGGAAGAAAAAAGTATACTTATTTATTTATAATGAGATAATCTTAAAGCCAATTGAGGCCAAATGATTACAGACAAAATAAATTAACAGATATACAATTACAATAATATTACTAAATACCTATAAGAAATGTATATGTACATCTGTATATAAACAAAAGATTAATAAAAGATTCCCTATCACGATTAAGGTTTGGTTATCAATTCCGAGAAAAATGGCAAAAGATAGTGACATGTATGTACTAAAAGCATTAGATAAGTGATAAAATTAAATTGTTGAACCTAGATGAAGAGAATGAATAGTTCCTATTACTATATGGCAGTATTGTGTTCCATAATCCTGTACCTCCAACTACAAAAGATCATTGCATGAATATTGTATTGAAACGTTGGCAGAGTAAAGAGTGAGTCTTAGCTGAATGCGAAAAATTAAATCTGGAAACAAGATAAGGCGGTGACGCATTCTTATAAACTTAGTAAAATAGTGATAACAGTTTTATACTAATAAAGTCGTCAAAACTACACCCCAGAAAATTACAGACTTATTGGGAAACATGATCGTGAATTCGTAAACTTTTTAGCTGTGATAGAATCGCGGAAGTGTCGAAAAACACACCCTGTAGTATAAGGATACCATACAGGAAAGATGGTTAAACGGAAATATTCTACACGGATCTAGTCTGCATGGTAGGACTGGTATAGGCTTCTATGATGAAGACCGTTCCAATAGCTTATACCTACGCATTCCGGACCACAACTCTATCTTTGAGGCCAATGTGGTCGCGATAACGGACTACATAAGATCTACTGACGCACAGGCAATCCCAAGACCCGGAGACGTGAAAAAATTTTCGGATAGTCTAGCGGCTAACAGGGCGATATCCTCGGACAAAACTGGATCAAGGACTGTCCTCAGATGTAAGGAGGAGATTTCAAACTTCACTACATGGGACAGACTTGAAATCGTTTGGATCCCAGGACACCGTGGTATAATTAGAAACGAGATTGCAGACGAACTGGCCAGGAAAGGTTCTTTCCTGGAGGGAGTCAATTTGGAAAACCGAATACCTTTCCAGTCTCTCAAATTGAAACTCTTGGAATGGGCAACCAGTTCACATACCTCAATTTGAGAGGAAACTGACGTGGGTAAGGCTACGAAGAAAAAGGGTTTTTCAATAAGAGCGCTACAAAAGTTTTTTTAAATAAAGCAAAAATGGTTTTTGATATCAATGAAATTCTTTATTCCTGTGAAAGTACGTTCGATGCCATTATGTACGGAAATTGAACTCTTTTACGTGGCCACCACGGGCATGCTTGCAGAAGTCCAGACGCTGAACCCAATTTTCGACGGTTTTCAAGCATAAATCGGCCGATACTGCTGCAATTGCACGTTCGATTTTCGTACGAAGTTCATCAATCGTCGCTGGCTTGTTGGCATAGACCATAGACTTAACGTTGCCCCACAGGAAATAGTCCAACGGCGTGAGATCGCACAACCGAGGCGGCCAATCGACTGGACCATTTCGTGAGATAACACGTTCTCCAAACTTGGTTACCAATAAATTGATTTTGACATTCGCTGTGTGGCTTGTGGCACCGTCCTGTTAGAACCACATGTCCTCCAAGTCCATATCATCCAATTGGGGCCAAAAATATTCGGTTATCATTGAACGTTAGCGATTCCCATTCACAGTAACGTGCCGGTCTTGATCATCAGGGAAGAAGTACGGCCCAATGAGACGCCGGCCCATAATCCGTAATTTTTTCGGGACGCAATGATGACTGATGGAGTACGTGTGGATTGCTATCTAACCAATAACGCATATTTTGTTTATTGACGAAGCAATTCAGCCAGAAATGTGCCTCATCGCTGAAGATGATTTTTCGATGAAAATCCAAATCATTTTCAAGTTGTTGCTCAGCCCAATTCACGAACATACGACGCCTCTGGTGGTCAAGCGGCTTCAGTTCTTGCGTCAATTTGATCTTGTAAGGACGTAGGCCAAGATATTTTCGCAAAATTCGCCACAACAACGTCACAGAGATGCCCAACGCTTGAAAATTCGCCACAACGACGTCACAGAGATGCCCAACGCTTGAGAACGACGTGTGAGAGACACATTTGGGCTTTCTTCAACTGAAGCCTCAGCGGCAGCAATATTCTCGACACTACGGGCACATCTTTGTCTCACTGGAACATTTTGTACTGTGTCTGTGGATTCAAATTTCACCACTAGACGCTCAATTGTTGATCTGCTAGGACGATTGTGACGACCATAAATTGGACGTAGCGCTCTTAACGTTGAGCCCACTGACTCCGAATTTCGGTAGTAAATTTTAATAATTTCAACTCGTTGTTGGCTCATATATCTTTCCATCATGAAATGGCCAAACCTTACTGAAGAAAAATGTCAAAAGAGCGGCAAGAAATATGGCGTCGTTTGCTGTCCCTGTCTTTCTACTTTTGTAGCGTCCCTGTTGAAAAATCCTTTACTATGGGGTTCTCAAAACACTTCGAAGACTAAGGAAATCTTTAGTCTAAATAGAAATGAACTGAGTAGGATTATTGGTATCCTCACTGGGCACTCTGAACTGAGGGCTCATCTATTCCGTATAGGATGGGCGGAATCGGCCACATGCATAGCGTATCCCCCTATCGGCTCTTGGGGGGATACGCTGGAAAACAGGAAATTTGCTATCGAAACCGAATTCCTAAGTTAACTAAGGGGGGGATAACCGGTTGAGCACGAGGTTGTAGAGCGCACAACAAGCCGACTTTCTGGCTGAAGTGTTTATCCGGGTAAAACGTATATGAGCTATGTGTATACATGGCTCCTCTTTCCCAACCTAACCTAACCTAAACTATACACATAACGTATCACCCTATTGAAACATTTGATTATTTTAGAAATTATTCTTGCTGAAGTTCCAGTCTTAACCTCTAAGCCGTACAAAATAAGAGGCATTAGTGAAGTGTGGCCAATTGGTTTTCTTATGTTTAGTGATAGATGACAGAGTATGCTGTACATTCTGCATAGCGAAATAAAAACTCGAGAAGTCACAAATATAATATGTTGATTAAATGATAGCTTTTCATCTATATATAACCCTAGAGCTTTTAAATAGGAAATAAACTCAATCGGTGAACTATTTACTAAAATGTTGGGTGAATACCCAAATATGTTATTAAACAAAATAGCCTTGGATTTTGATGCATTTAAAGCAATATGGTTTCGAACACACCAAATGTTAATATTATTTAAATCCTCATTAGCACTTCCTCCTCAATCATCTTCCGATTCCGCGATAGCTACTAGTTGTAAGTCATCTGCGTATATGTAGCCTCTCAAGTAGGTCAGGTATGAGAAAACATCGTTAACATATATTAAGAATAATAACGGACCTAAAATTTTTCCTTGAGGTAACCCCCGAGATGTAGTTAGGTCGATGAAGTATTACCAAAACATTGCACAAATTGTTCTCTATGTGTAATAAGTGTTTGAATTAGCCTGCAAGCAGTTCTAGAAAACCTGAAATTATTGTAAAGCTTATTAAGCATAATTTCGTGAGAGATTGATTCAAAGGCTCTGCTTAAGTCTAGACTTATCAAGCAGCTAGAAGGCGTTGGTCCAAACCATGCCGTATTTCATGTAATATATCCAGAATATGAGTTGTGGTGTTATGGCGTTTCCTAAACCCGATTGATACTTGGACAACAAACGTTCTCTATTTATGTAATACAGCATTTGATTATTTATCAATGTTTCCAGATCTTAGAGCAAACTGATACTATACAAATAGGATGATAGTCACTACAATTAACATGATTTTTTTGTTTGGGAATAGCTAGAATTCTAGATTTTTTCCACAGCGATGGAAAAGATGACGCAGTCAAATTACTATTATATATATGGGTTATATGGTGCAAACTATGCGGTTGAATCAATTTAATTAACTTAAGCGAAAGACCACCAGGCCCAATCGAATCTGACTTAACCTGCATAAAAGCATTAAAAACTTCATACTCATTAACGTTATCAGGAGTAGAATGTGTGCTATAACTCTGGTGGGTTATCAATTGGCGTTAAAATGAAAAAATCATTAAACTCTTCCTCGATAATAGAAGAATTTCGGTTATCATTAACCTGTAAAACGCCAACTTTCTTTAATTGATTCCACATGTTTCTAGACATGCATACCTGCATCAAATAAATCTCGATAGTAAATTGCTTTTTCTTTTCTTATAACATTTTGAAGCCGATTTCTATAGATACAAAAAGTACGCTATCTACTTTCACAATTTCCTTCTAAGTATGCACGGAAAGCATTATCCCTTAAGTGTCTCGCCATCTTAACAGTCTGTCTTATCATCCAAGGATCTCTTCTCTTTTTATTTACTAAATTCATTTTCAATGGAACGTGTACTTTATGTCACCTTCGAGAAAAGGAAACACTGCAACGCTTTCTGGGAATTTGACCAGTTCTTAAGGAATTTAGAATCCGATGTTTCCGCCAACCCTTATTAAATGAAACCGAAATTATATGCATTCTTGATGGCAGCGCAGGAGATGACTGGTTCAACTTATTAAATTTCTAGAAATCTGCATTACAATTTAGACAGTTAATGATATCTAAATACAATTAATTAAAGTTGATTTCACAATTAGATAGACAGACGTTTTAAATAAACATTGTCAATTATTATTATATTTATCTTTTGTTGATTAAAATTTTTATGGAAAAACAAAAATTTGAATTATAGAAAATACCTTTGTAAATTATAATTAAATTGAACTTTGTCAATAAAAAAGATTATTATTATTATTATATTTTTATCTTCCATGTACATGAACAGAAAGAGTTCATCTAGAGAGTGTTTGAATGCTCTTCTGTAACACCTGTGCAACCGTTTAGGACAATAAGTTGGTTGATTGGTTTAAGTGACAGTTCACCGTTTGTGAAATCAAGTGTCAAGTGACTTCATTTTAAAAAACCATGCCCCTCAAGACAATATTTCGAAAGTACTAGATCGAAACTGTGATATTAAGATGGCGGATGAGATTAGTCTGTCTAATTCCGATATCCCAGAAAGGTCATCCAGTATGTATCTGTCTAGTGTTCTGAATATAATACCACCCAAAGCGTCACACATGCAGAGGAGATGGTACACTGTTAAGTAGATGCGGTAGTGATAGTTGTATTAAAGTCCGAGTCCTCTTCCCAATGACACTTCTTCTCCTACTAAGTATACGTCTATTCCATTTTAATTCATAGTCTGGCCACATCTACCTTGCACTCCTGCGTATGCTAATTTTCTGCCTTTCATTTTCCACTGCTCGTAGGAAGCGCACGAACAATCCTCACTTAATGGTACCCGATACTCAGAAGAAGCATCAAGAGCAGAACCGGTTCTTGCTAGTTGGTCTGCCCATTCATTACCGTAAAAATCCCTACGACCGGGAATCCATATGAGAGTAAACGTAAAGGCGGTTCCTCTTTGCACTCTCCTACCAGTACGGAAGATGTAATAAGAGAAAAAGGACTGTCTCCTGACTCTTTCATCCTTACTTGTAAAATCCTACAAGCTTCCCTTACGGCCAGAATAACCACCTAAAAGCCATAGCATCGTGTGGTAGTCTATAAAAAAAAAAGCATTTCTAGATCACAAGAGAAGACAGCTGCACCGACACCACAACTCTTTTGTGAGCCATCAGTGAAGACACAATTGACGTACCGTGCCGTTGGATTACCCCTATACCCGTCATTTTTGACGGGAATTTGACCTGAAAAGATCTTTCGAAATCCAGGCTAGGTGTAAAATTGTTAGACTTTAGCCTCAAATTAGAAGCCTAGAAGTTTCAGAGGAGCAGATCCGAATTTCATCAGTGGCTCCAATACATGCTGGTCGCTGCACTCTGAGTAGTTGGTTAACAACGAACTGTGTGCACGTTGCTGTCCACCATACCAGGGAGACATAAGTACGATGGCTGCATACGTCCATAAAATTATTTTTGGGCTTAGACCCCACTTCATACATAACATCTTCCTATATCTATAATATTAATAGGCTAGGCAATTTCTTGTGACCGATGATTTGTTCTACAGTTTTATCCCGATTTTGACCAAACATATATTATTTCAAAGGAATTTCTTTTTAGCCGTTTTGCTGCTTTACAGATTTTTAAATTTTTTCCTTTATTTTGAGTAAATTGCATTTAAAGTTGCTACTAACATATACATAAAATTATACAATATGCTATGTGTGTGTTTATTAAATTTGTTAATGTGTTTGTAATAAAAATGAGTTTGTTTTTTTGTGCTGATTTGTGAATTGGCTATAATTGATGAGCATACCTTTAGGGTCTGTATTAAATGAAAAAATACAATTGACTAGAATTTGCACTCGAATTTCGAGGGCTGGAATCTGCTTGTGTATATAATTCTACTTTTGCCTTTTTAACGCTATGTTCTATGATCATTTTAATTAGTGTTTAGATTCCAAAATAATTTCAAGATATTTTCCATTATCTAATAGATTAAGTTCGCAGCCGTCACACATTGGGTTGAAAATAGTCAAAAATGAGGATTAATTCAAAAATTGAAATGAGTATTTTGTAATAAATTTTTTAACCCGGTTACAGAGTATAAAATGGGTCATCACTAACTGTCAAAATTATTGTTCTAAGTTGTTTACTTTTCTTGCTATACTCTCTCAAAGTTCAACAATTTTTTTTTTATTTTGCTCGAAGTGGTAAAAAGTGAAAAACGAGGTATTTCAAGTTTAATTTTTTTCTTTTTTTTTTAATTCCAACTTTTTTCAAATGGATGCATCAACTTCAGGTATTTGACTGTATTATTAAAAAAAAATTTTTAGATAAATGTTTTAGAAATATTTTTAATAATTTTTTGAAAATTGTCCTAAAAAGAGTGTATTTTTTAAAAAGAGATTGAGTTTCAACGTAATTCTAGACGAGATCGGGTAAAATTATTTACATTGTAGTAAAATATGGGATTTCTACTTGTGTATTCCAAAAAAACATTTTGCCAATACTTGCCAACGAATGTAATATTCAAGTTTTTATTAAAAGTCAACTATCTGAGGTCAACTATCTGAGGAAGCTCATGAAGCTAGAAATAAAGATTTAAAAAATTACAGAGAACACTATTCACGTAAATGCAGTCGGGAGAAGTCAAATGAAGATATATTCCATAGGTCACTTCTTAGTTCGGATTCTTTAATTACCACTAAAAGCAAAAATTATGCCAAAAAAATATATAATATACCACAGATGGCACTATATTTATTAATTTTGCCCAAGATTTCTGATGAAGAAGAGATTAATGAAGATATTGATGATGATAATTGTGAAGATGCTGATTATATTTATGAAGGTGATGATAATACGGAGGATCCTTGATTTTAATTATATATAAGAACAATATAAAATAAAATATAAACAATAACAATAAATGCATACAAAATTTTCAATTATAAATGTAACAATATATTCAATATTAATTGAATTAATTTTTTAAATTTTTTTTTAATTTGTCTGAAATGGTTGTTTGTTTTGTGCTTATAATTATTCATAAAAACATAATATTATTTTATAATGTGAATTTTTTCAGTTAAATTTTTGAAATTGTGGAATTTGGAAAATAAAATCGGATTTTAAAATTCAATTTTTATAATATAAATACATATTAAATATTTATTCCTTTTTTATTAAAAAAAAAATTTTATTTTTTCTAAAAGCGCACTAACTAAGTTCTAACTTGCAATTTCATATATTAATTTATCGCTTTTTATTCCAAAGTTACAGCGAAAATTGTAAGAAAAGATCATTTTTTCCAAAACACAAAAAAGCTCCTAACGGGTTAAAACAAATTTTTTTTCCACTTTTTTTTTAAATGGTGGTTTTTTATGCATTAATGAATATCCATTAAAAAAAATTAACAATATATTGAAATTACGTCTTCCCTGAATTAATCCTCACTTTGCATGCTTTTCAACCCACTGTGCGTCAGCCGCTCAGCTGCGTAAGTCTGAAGTTTGGCATAGCTTTCCAAGTGAAAAAAAAACAGTTCTGTTTTACTTGGTTTCACTTCTGGACCACTACTAAAGGCCCAGTTGTTCGGAATATTCAGAGCTCTGGCCACGATGTCAATTGCCACGTCCAAGAAATTACCTGAACCAGAATCAGTAGGCCATCCACGTAAGCGACAACTTTAACGTTAGAAATCGATTTCTACAAGAACAGAGTTAATAACTAGAAGCCATAACAGCGGCGAGATCACTCCGCCTTGGGGTATTACTTTCCAGACTGGTTTTTACGTCACACTCTTACTCAGAAAAGCAGTTACAATTTACGTGTTCAGCATAGTGATTATACAGTCGCTGATGTCCATGAGAGCACGACAAATTGAGTCGTCATTAACATTACTGAAGGCCCCTTTCTATATCTAGGATATCTGCTATTGTTTGAGTGGAACAGATCTCTCAACTACCCTCACTATCTCGTGCAGCGTAGTTTCTGTTGAGCGTCCTTCCAAATATGCGCGTTGGCTTAGTGAGGGACACGACGAGCTTGAGTCTCATGTGAGCATGTTGAGTCATTTACAGACTTTTTCCTGCCTCAGGTATAAATAATACCTTCTCCATTGTCCAAAAAACTAAGTCGTCGACCATTATTTCAACTAAATGTTAATAACTTTAAAAAAAACTATGACAAGCTTCAATTTTTTTTTTCTTCACTTGTTGCCTGCCTACCAACCCATTTACCATTATCTCTGCTTTCAGGCAAGTTTTAGTCAGCAGGCTTAACAATTTTATATAAGTTTCGTGGTACAGTTAATTTAAAATTTAATAAAAGGCTACCGCATTGTTTTGTGGTTGACATCATTACACGAATACATACACATACAAATGCACAAAATACAAATCTAGTGATATTCATTTACCACTATTGTTGCACACATATGTACGCATTTCCATAAATATTTTTATGTTGCTCTGAATATATTCATTTATGGCATTTTAACCTATGTACAGCAAACGTCAAATAATTGTACAGCATTAACCCACACAGTAATTCACACACGCAATAACCCAGCAAAATATAAAACTTAATTTTAACAAGTCGACCCAACTTTCTGGTTGTTCTTTGTTATATGATCTTTTTGGGAATTTTAGTTACCTAGTTACTTAATATAATTACCTAATACAAAACACATGGAATGTGAATGCCAACGTGAAAATCTTACTCAAATTCTGGAAGTGATTATGTAATTCGAATTTATTTTTTCATCTCGCCAATAAGAATGTCTTTGATTGACTTCTTCAATAAAAAAGTATTTAGCTCCCACGTTAACTTCATCAGTGATTACTTATTATAAAAAATAATTCCATTGCCATATTGCTAGTGACTTTTTCAGCTGGGCATAGATACTTACATGCAATTATGTATGTAAATATGTATAAAGAAATACATTAACATTTATATACAGTTTAGTATTGTTGATTGTATATAAGTGTGCTAACACATATACATGCAGTTCGAGCTTTTATTGTTGGAGTAGTAGTTCAGTTGAACTATATTTTATAATTATTATTGTTGTACTTGTTGTAGCTCATCCATTAATATATATGAAGCATTTCATTTTCATTCGAAAACAAAACTTCGTTCAGTACATACTGAAACCTTTCTAAAGATTATAGGAAACAAAAGTGAAAAGTTAGACTTAAACCACTCGGCCATATGATTGTACAATAAGATGAGTCCACAAAAGTGTTATAGAAAATATTGATTAAAAAATAATTAAAATGAAGCAGATATTACCAAAAGTTCTTAAAAACCCCAACATAGTTTGAAAAGGAACTCCTCATACCTGCGCTTCATGGATATTAACACATGCATATATTTTTAATTTATGTATATATATTTATGTGTATGTATCTTCAGCTGAGTTAATTACAATTTAAATAATTGCCTGAATATTGTCCGTATCACAAATGTTTATTAAACAATCAATTGTATGTAAATGACAAATAATTTGTGTATATTTCATATAATTATTTTTTAATTTTCATAGTCAGTTTTCAAAAACTTATGCATCACCAATTGGAAATTTAATTTAATATATATAATTGTAACAATTACTTATGCATACAACAAATGCAAACACGCACACACTAACACACTTTATAAGTTTACAGAGCGTATACGTTATATTTATCAAATTAATTTTATATCACTTAAACGTCAGGAATGACACAGTTATTTATTGATTGTTGTACTGGCATTTGTAAAGACTGTTAATAAATATCTCCCAGTCTCTCTCTCTCTCTCTCTCTCTCTATAATGATAATTACTATTTTGGTTACAACAATAAAACCAAATAAATAAATAACGATATGTGATTATAAAATAATTAAAATTTTAATTAAAGATAGAAATGTCCAACAGTTTTGACTTGCTTGAATTTAAGAAGAATTCACCTAAACTGACACTTGTGTGAAATTAGCAAAAATATGTATTTTTCTTTGATTATATGAAACACTTGGAATATTAAATTACACTGTTTGGAGGTGCGAAATTCCCAGTCAGGATGAAAGGACTAGGGCCGTAAAGAAAATTCTATAAAGGTTTTGGCGTTCTCAGGCCAAACCCTTATCTTGAAAATTGTTTGCTTAGTGTTTTTGCCACAACTCAAGGACCACTAATGATTTCTCATTTTATTCTTCAGCTAAATTGAACCTAAGGCTTAAATAAATTTGTATACCCTACACCACTATATGGTCAAGGTATAATGATTTGTGCTGATGTTTATAGCTACCAAAAATATTTGAACTAGACCCACCTTTTATTTACTGATCGACTCAGAATCACTTTTTGAGACGATTTAGTGATGTCCGTCTGTCCATCTGTCTGTCTGTCCGTCTGTGTGTCCATGTAAACTTTTTAATCAAACTACAGGCCGCAAATGTAAACATATTTGGATGAAATTTGCTATGTAAGCTTCCATCAGCCATACCTTGAACGCTGTTGAAAATCAGTTCATGTTCAGACCTTGTACCTATACAAATGAAAACTATGAGATCGATCTAAAGTGCCATAAGATCCACATTATCAAATACATCTCGGTCAAATTGGGTTTGTGTATGTTTAATACTCCCATTAATCAGTAGTCCAAAAATAAACGCTAGACGACTATTCTTAGTCATAGCCCCCATTTTAAGCTGTTTCCCGATCTTCACTTAAATCTATCAGAAACAAAAATGTTGCACAGATTTTTCTCAAATTTGGTTTGTTTATGTTTTTGCAAAAAATAAGTGACCTCACCAAATATAATCCGGATCGGTCCATTTTTCGACCTAGTCCTCATACAGATATAGCATCATATATGAACGTTTTGATATGCAAAGGAAAAAAAATTAATAACAATGCCACTCAAATTTGGTTTATGCTTATTTTCTATGTCCAATTTGTGGGGCCTAAGAGATACGATCTCTAAACGCCTGGTATTTTAAAACTCTTTCTTTTAACTGAATCTCTCCCTCTGTCGTGGGGCAACCCCATTCCCCCTTATCCAATTGATCTGAAACTTGGCCCATAATCTTGGTGTGACTACAGATTAAATTTGGGGTAGTCACGCACTGTCACGCGTGGTCACGCACAGTCACGGAGTGATCTAAATGTCATTTCCCCTCATCCGATCGATCTGAAACTAGGTCCAAACACTTGCTGTGAAAAGGAGATTAACTTTCACTTAGTCACGCATAGTCACGCATGGCCACGAACAGTCACGGAGTGATCTAAATGTTATATACCCTCATCAGATCGATCTGAAACTTGGTCGATATACTTGCTGTAAAGAAAGATCAACTTCGATATAGTCACGCACAGTCAAGCATAGTCACGCACAGTCACGGAGAGATTAAAACCCCACTTCCCCTCATCCGATGGGTATGAAACTTGGTCGATAGACTTGTTGTGGCCAAAGATTAATTTTAAGATAGTCATACATAGTCACGCACAGTCACGGAGATATTCAAAACTCATATGCATAAGGAAAGAAAGATTTTGAATAAAGACTTTGTTTTTATGGGCTATATTTTTTATTAATACTAGCAGATTCCTGCCCTCGAAAATTGGAGTGCAAATTTTAGGAAATTTTACACTTCACTAAATAAAGACCCTAAAGGTATGCTAATCAATTGTAGTCAATTCACAAATCAGCACAAAAACAAACTCATTTTTATTACAAACACATTAACAAATTTAATAAAGACACACATAGCATTGTATATTACTCAATTTACTCAAAATAAAGGAAAAAATTAAAAAATCTGTAAATCTGCAAAAAAGAAATACCTTTTAAATAATCGGGGTAAAACGGTAGAACAAAACATCGGTCACAAGAAATCCTATTAATATTATAGATATTCATGTAAAAAATTTAATAAAAACAAATAAGAAAATTATAGTCGGTCTAGACCGATACCCTATGCCATGCGTTTAGAAACCCTATCTCTTAGGCCCAACTAACTGGACATTGAAAATAAGCAAAAACCAAATTTGAGTGGGATTTTTATTAATTTTTTTGGCTGCAGATATGAAAAAGTTCATATCGGATGCTATATCTATAAAGGGACTAGGTCCAAAAATGGACCGATCCTGATCATGTTTGGTAAAGTCTCTTTTATTTTGCAAAAATATATACAAACAAAATTTGAGATGAATCAGTGCAATATTTTTGTTTTTAATAGATTTAAGTGAAGATCGGGAAGCAGCTCTATATGGGGCCAAAGGGATCATTTTTGGACTACTCATTAATGGATGTAATGAACGCATACAAACCCAATTTGAGTAAGATCTATATGACAATTTGGATCTTATGGCAATTTATGTCGATTTCATAAGGGTAATTTGTATGGGGGCTAGGTCTGAACATGGACCGATTCTCACCAATTTCAATAGCGTTCATCCCATGGCCGATAAAAGCTTACATACCAAATTTGATTAAAATATATTCATATTTGCGACCTGCAGTTTGATTACAAGGTTTACATGGACACACAGACGGACGGACGGACATTGTTAAATCAACTCAGAAAGTGATTCTGATTCGATCGGTATAATTAAAGATGGGTCTAGGTTAAATATTTTTGGTTGTTACAAACAGCAGCACAAAGTCATTATACCCAAACCTAGTGGTATAAGGTATAAATACTGATGTATGTTTGATTTAATAACAAAAATATCACTCATACGTATACGTCTCTAACACTTGGTTAGCGCAATTACTATATTAATTATAAATAGCAGATTCCACTGCTCGAAATTCGAGTGCAAATTCTAGGATTTTTTCATTTAATAAAGACCCTAAAGGTATGTTTCACAATTCAACTCATTTTAAATATTTATTTTAGTTTAGTTTAGTTTATTTTTATTTGTTCTTCCATACAACAAGATTTACATCTTTTATATTATAGTATGGGAATTTTTAAAGAAAAACAAGTTACAGTATTCTAAAATATTTAAATAAATTGTATAATTATATAAAGTAAAGAAGGGCATAATTTATGTTTTTAAAATCGCGATAAGAATAAGTTTGTTCTCTTTGATCGAGTAAGAAGTCATATGATGCAAAAACCAGATCATGTTTGGAGAAGCATGATGCAGAAATTTGATCATAAAGTAGTATTTTAGATGGATCACCCACGAACAAAAGGTCCAGTAGCGTGCTACTATATTTCGTGAAGTGAGTAGGTAATGTAGTGTTAGTCGGTGTAAGACCTATCGATTCCATATGGTCCCTGAACGAGGATTCAGTTAGAAGATTAGAATTAAAGTCTCCTGCTATTACCACGTCGTTGTATGGCATGATTAAAGTTTCAATTTTTATGATGAAACTAGTATAATCAATAGTGTTGTTTGGCCTATATGCACAACCAATCAACATTTTTCTTCCTAGAGATGAAATCTCAAGAAAAATATACTCAATTTTGTCCGTTGCTGCATTTTTAGAGCAATAATTACATGTTATATTACTTCTTACATATATTGCAACACCACCTCCACCTCCAGTCAATCTATCGGATCTAAATATTTTATAGCCCTGTAAAGTTATAAGCCCATCCGGGGTTGACTTATCTAACCATGTCTCCGAGACGCATACAATATCAATATTCGAGTTCTCAAAGGTCCATCTGAATTCATCAATTTTAGGCTTTAAGCTCTGAGCATTTAAGTGACAAATTTGAACACCTTTTTTCTGTTTGGCAAATATTTTCACCATTTTAATTGTTACGTCATTGGAATTCGCTCTTAAATTGTTTCGATTATTCATTCAAATTAAATATAAAATTAGAGTCACAATAAAAACCAATCCTAAACGCAACGCAATATTAATATAAATAAAGTTGTTGATAGAATAACTAAAAAATATATAAATTAATTTAAATTTGAGAAAATTAAAATTATAAAAATTAATAAAAATGTAAGAAGGAATTACAATAAAAGTTAAAAAATTGGCATACAGAGGTAACAGGTTACGTAGAAACATTATTAGGTAAGACTTCATTATTTTCATAGTGTAGATTATCATTAGCACGAAAAAAATTATTCAGGGCAT
Organism: Cordilura impudica; assembly: GCA_963682025.1. Taxonomy (NCBI): domain Eukaryota; kingdom Metazoa; phylum Arthropoda; class Insecta; order Diptera; family Scathophagidae; genus Cordilura; species Cordilura impudica. Next base: position 37,950,459 of record OY821517.1, read on the forward strand.
CAAGGTTTTCAATACAAAATGGTTTATCAGTACTCAAACGCTTGACATGTACAAGTCCCCGAAATGAGTAGACAGATTGCAGTAGTTTTTGTTTCTTCAGGGTAGATGCTTCTCTAAGAATTTTGTAGTTCCCGTTAGTTAGATTTTCATGTATGAAAAAGTAAGGATTTTTATCATCTGGTTGGAACCCAAGCAACGTTAACAATAAATTTTTGTGTTTCTTTTTATATTCATTTAATGCTTTTAGAACAAAATTTTTATCATACGGAGTCATTAGCCTAGCAATTATAACACCATCAGGGGAATTTTCAACGTTTTTGTTGTTTTTATTTTGCAATCGGTGGACATATTGCACTGGCGGAGTAGAAATTTTAAGAATCTTACAAATGGTATCAAATAACAGATGTAAGTCTTCATCAACACCAAAAGGAACTCTATTAATATGCAAATCACATGCAAAGATTGAATTTGAATGTTTTAGAGTTTGAATTTTTAATTTTCTAATTTCATTTTTCATTTCTATAATTTCACCCGACACTGTTTCAAGTTTAGCAACTCTTAAAGTAACATCTTTTAGTTATTCTCTTATCTCACGAAATCTCTTATCGATCTCATTTAAGAGACGATCTTCAGCTTCCTTGACCGTATTTTTTATGTCTTCCGCAAGACGGGATTCACCTTCTCTTAAAAGAGCACAGAATTGTGTTATTTGTTCATTAATGCTCTCTGTTTGTTTTGTCATTTTTCTATCCAGCCATTGCCATAGTCGAGAAACTGATTCATCCTCAAATAAAACGGGGAGTCCAAGATTGCTTAAATCAGCATCAACTGCAGTTCTCTTAGATGATTGGCGTGTATTCATCATGTTTACAAAATATATTAAAGAGTTGTTATTATTTATTTTATTTTTTTTTGTATAGGTTTCAGTTCACGAACAGTATTAGTTATTACTGCTTTGAAATTTTATTTTTTGGTTGTTTTAGTTTTGTTATTTGATGTTCAATATTTTTGTTGTTTTTCCTCTTCGTTTGTTTATGCTCACTGTTAATTTGTTTTTTTTTTATTTTTTGCTTTGTTTGATGCACTTGTGTGTTTTGATTGTTGTTATAGTTATTGCTTGATGGTTTTACTTAATATTTGTTTTTACTTCAATTTTATTTTTGCAAATTACTTCAATTTTATATTAAGTTAAAATTTAAATAGTAGCACACTGATGTCAGAAATTATAAAAATATTGTATTTAGTACAAATCTTATATAAAACTATGTTTTAAAACTGTAGATTTTAATAAATATGAGGAGATTTAAAAAACACGTCTGACTCCACCGGCAACTCGTTTGTTTATTCGTTCATACTTTGCAATAAAACACTTGTTATGTTTCTGTTTTTATAGACACATATTCATTGATTTGTATTTAAGTTTAGTTTAGAACTGTTCCACTAGGAAATCAGGATAATGGAAGAAAGATATCAAGATCGAAAGGATCGCCACATGCTGGCAGAATACTGTTGGACTTTAATTAGGGATTGTTCGGAGCAAAACCATCACAAAAAAGCTTACAGAAAAATTTTTTTTTAATTTTTTTTTAATTATTAGATGAACAGGATGTATCTTTTTTGTTTTTATATCGTTATTATAAAGATATTAATAGAAATATTTTTTCAATACATATTAGTATAAAGTATTCAGCACATTGATCTTATACAGAACTGAAGAAAGAAATCATAATAATTTAGTTTAGTTTATTTTTATTTGTTCTTCCCCTACAACAAGATTTACATTTTCTATATTATAGTATGGGAACTTTTAAAGAAAAACAAGTTACAGTATACAAAAATATTTAAATAAATTGTAAAATTATATAAAGTAAATAAAAAAAAATAAATAAAATAAAGAACTATATAAATAAATGAGTTTGACATAATTTAATATAAAAGAATCAAATGCTAAAATTTTGATTAAAAAAAAAAAAGAGAAATATGGTTGAAATAACATTGGTGTATTAAAAACAATAAGTGACAAATAAATTAAATTTGCATTGAGAAACTTGCAGTTATTTTGTTTTTGAACTGTATTGCGTTGTTGATTTTCTGTGTTTGATTTGGTAGTAAGTTCCAGAGATAAACGGCATTAAACTAGAACTGCCATTCAGAAATTTTACTACGATATCTTATCGGTACAAGCTTTCTCCCTCTATTCGATCTTGCAAAGGTTAAGCGGTTGAAAAGGTATGATGGTTCCATCTGATATTTAATTTTGTGTAACAGGACTAGCTTTTTTAATTTTAAAATACTATCAAACGACATACCATATAGTCTTGTTGAATACGAGGTAATACGATCAAGTCTGTTTAATCCATAAACATACCTTATAATACCATTGAAGGTCACATTTAGTTTTCTCTTAGTAGTTGAGTCACATAAAGCAAAAATTTCACTCCCGTATAATAAAACCGGCATTAGGTAAGATTTTGCAAGTATTATTCTTATATTTAATGGAGTGCAAGATTGAGCCGCCCAAAGCGTCAGAAGCATACCATACTTTCTCCCTACCACAACGTTTACATGATAGTTCCAACTAAGTGTGTCATTAAAAACAATACCAAGATTTTTTGATGAGGACACAATTTCAATTCTCTGATTGTTGAGAACAATATCAAAATCTAGATTATGACGTAGAGTTTTGTTGTGCATGGTTCAGATAAAGTCCATTAGCAGTTTCCCAGTTATAAATATTATTTAAATCAACATTAGGTTTTGCTACGTTTTCTCTGGAAGATATTAGTGGACTGCAAAAACATACGTGGACGTCATCGGCGTACATGTGTACTTTACAATACTTTACATGATCTGGAAAGTCATTGGCGTACATTGAAAATAAAAGAGGGCCTAGAATTGAGCCTTGCGGAACACCTTTAGGTACATGTAGTGGTCTCGAAAATTGGTTATTAAGGAAGACTGACTGAACACGGTTTACCAGGTAGGATTCAATAAGTTTGTTTGAACACTCGGAGAAATTAAAAAGCCGACTAAGTTTTGTTGAAAGTATTGAGTGATAAACTATGTCGAAGGCTTTAGAATGATGAATGATGAAATTTGCTATGTAAGCTTTTATATCAAATGGACTATCATTATCAGAAATCACTAGGTTATTGATTGTATTGTGTGCAGGAGGTTGAAATTGAATAGTGGGTAAATTAGTGAAAGCTGAATTAAGTTCATCAGGAGTGAGTTCGCAAGTTATCCTATTACTAGTTCGGCCAATACCAATTTCCCGAATAGTTTTCCATTTCCGTTTGGTGCTAATTGCAGTTTCAAAACGGTGGCCATAATATTCAGACTTTGATCTACGAATTTCACGAGTAACTTCTCTTCTAAGATTTCGATAATCTTCTTTAAGTTGAGGTAACTTAAATTTTTTCCAACGTGAAAACGCATTATCTCTTTGACCAATCAGTTGTTTAATATGTGCTATAAACCACGATCTTGTATATGTCCTAATGTTCTTCGTTATCTTAGGTACAGTAAGATAAAATAAGTATGAGATATTATTCTCCAAGAAAACAAACTAAACACATTAACACAAACACATCAATAAATTTTAAAAACACACACATAGCATTGTATAATTTTAGGTATGTGTTAATAGCAACTTTAGACGATCATAATTCCTAAAAAATATTCCAGACGATGAAAATCTGTAAATCTGGGTAACAGCTAAAAAGAAATACCTTTCAAATGATAAATTTTTTGTCGAAATCGGGGTAAAACTGTGAAACTTACATCGGTCACCAGAAATCGCCTTGCCTCTTATATAGATTAATTACACTAGCCAACATGGTTTTTGACTGGGGCAGCCAAATATCTCTGCTAGGGTAATTTTTTGGGCTGAATTCGAAACTGTAATTGGTTTTTCTCTATCACTTCAGGTTCTTCATGTTTCGAGATACAAAAAAAAAATGTTTTTATTCCTTTTTTACATAAATAATCATAAGTTTATTTAAAATCAGTGATTTTCAAAAGTGAATGGCATTATTTGAACGTCGTTTGCATTTTGTTGGTTCGGTTTTACGTATTAGAGTCCAGCAATAGTCTCCCAGCAGGCTTTTGTCCCAAAATCCTTGATAATTTCTTTAAATTTTCATTAAATCTTGGTAAGAACGCTCCCATTATTCGTCGCTCACCACACCTAGATGTTGTGGAAAAAAAAATTTAAATGCGAAGGAAGAATATGCATTTTGAATGACATTCGTGATAAATTTTCAATAATTCAGCAGCAATTTTTCTGTAGTTTTCACTCTTATTGTTTCCAAGAAAACTATCCACGATGCTCTTGAAAGATTTCCAGGCTGCACTAGGGTGGCCCTTCCTTATATGAAAAAAAAATAAGTTTTCAAACTCTCGGTCGCACCCCTAGAAATATGCGAATAGCAAAAAAAGAGAGAAATGCAAAGTTTTGCGCCAATCAAAAAACATTTAGAGGTGGCTCAACGCGATTGGAAATTTGAAGTGTGTTTTATATGGGATAATATGACTTTCTTTCAGATTTTACGAAAATTTCGTCCTACAGTTAAATTTTTTCGACAAATTGTTATATTATACGGGATCAGTATTAAATTATCGTTTCAAAAAAGCTGTAAATTCTGACCTGAAGGCCAACAAATATGCCTTCTTTGATTTTAGCATACGAAATTTTAGGAAAAACCGCTTACAAATATTTAAGTGTTGCAGCATCTTTGTTCATTTGGATCAATTAATAGTTTATTTGAAATGTTTTGTTTTCCTGGTGAATACCCAGTTCTTTTTGGCCATGTTGTTGTGACGTAATGATGGCAAGTACCGCGACTATCCCCCCGCAGACAAAGGAAACAACAATATTTTGTGAAACCTCCTTGCATTCCAGTCAACAAACCAATGACTTGACACAGATGAATTTACAGTTATTTGCGATGGTCTATATCAAATATAGAAAGAAATTTAAATCACTCACCTTAAGATCACGACAGATCTTTCATCTATGATCGTTGTGTTTGAGTAATGTCAAAATTTCAGTCATTGATTCGTAATTATCCTTTGTATTAATTTGTATTACTGGTATGTGTAATGAGTGACTGTTTGAGTGAATGAGGGTGACTAGATTAAAAACAAAAGTATTTAACAAAAGTGAAAAATTTGAGTCACTACCGAAAAAAATTCGTGCAGTGAAACCCAAACTACCAGTACCGCACAATGAATCTTAATCACTACATTTATTAACCAGGTATTATAAAAATTGTTCTTTTTAACACTCATGTTTGCATTGGTTCAGGTCGGTGGGACCCATCTGTTGAGCTAGCGACAGTGGCGGGGGTAGGTTTTTGACCCTTTCCATTGCAAACCACATCACAAAAAAAATTTATTATCAGAGTCCCAGAAAAAAAAAAATTTGTTTTCAAAATAAAATGGACCGTTAATTACTCTATTGAATCTAAAAAAAAAAACCCATTCCAGCGGAGAAGAATTTGAAAAATTATGAAATTTTAATAAAGAGGCATGTTATGGAGTTTTACTGGGGAACTGATGGAATATCCCCAGCTTCATGACCCTCCCAACCATGTTCCTAATGGCATTGATTCGTAAGGAACCCAGAGAGGCGGTTATCCTATCCTTAATCCAAGGAAAAAATGTCTAGTTTATTCGCAATCCATTATAACAATATTTGTTAATTTTATTTATTTATTTATTTTTTTTTTTTTAATTTCAATACTTCATTTTTTTTTCTTATTTTTAATGTGACTAAAGCTAACTAAGTTACTGCAATGAGAGTTTGTAAATTCTATGAACTGTATACATTACGAAAATTACATTAATTTTAAATTTGGTTCGTAATTTGTAACCTTACGAAAATTTTATATGAGTACGAAATTAATTTTTAACAAATATAACTTTTTGAGTGTAACTAACAACAATAGGGCAGATCGAGTAGCACTATTAAACTTTCAAATTTTATCAATCGCCTTCAGTAGAAGGATATAATTCATACAACTTTATTTGGATGGAATTGCACAGGTTCGCGATTAACACTGATAAAAAAATAGAATGTCACTTATTAAAACGATAAATTTTTTTTTATAAGTTTAAAGTGTGGTATGAGAAATATAGAATAATATATAAAAAGTGTTTTTTTCGATTTTAAATTTCATATAGAAACAATTCTGGATAGGTTACCAATTTTTGATCACAGATTGAAGTTACTTTACCATTATTGAATACGTCAATTTATTCAAAAGTTGTTAATTTAATAAAAAGCACAAAAAAAAACCTTTGTTTCTATATAACTCTCAAAATGTTGTCGATGCTTTTGGTTGTAACTGACAAATGTAAAAAAATTGAATATTATTGGTTGTTTAAACCTTGATATAAAATCGTTAAAAAAATTTCTATATATAATTGAAAATTTAACAAAATTGAGGAAAATCAAAATAACAATTTAACCGGAAAAACTTTCGATAATTTATGCAACAAATTTTTTTTTTTATTTTGTAAATTTCAAAATATTTATATAAAATTTGGAATCTAAAATGTATTTTTAATTCATACAAAATTGATAATTTTTGTGTTTTAGAATTTTTACCACAAAATAAAAAAACAATTTTGTTAATCGCTTGCAACATTTATTCTGGTTCTGGTCAACATAGGTTAATGTACTTTAACAGAAGAAATGTTGCATAAAGAGAAAAGAAATAGATTTGACACTTACTTGGCTACTCAGCTGCAGATGAAAGGCCTTCCAACGGGGCTGTTATGCAAGATAGATGGGAGTATGATCTCTCTGGTTCTCCCTGTGATCTTTATTTCTTTTTCCCTTTGTTGTTATATTTTTTTTTTATGTTAAAAATCAAATTCTTTTCCTTTTACTTTGTTTTCGGATTGTTTTCGTTTTTTTTTTTTTTTTAACTTTAACTTTATGTTACAAATAACATTACACAATTTTGCTTTAAAAAAAAATTACGTTTTAGGTGATTACCGTGGCTCGAAAATACAAATTTTTTTTAAATTTTGTTCTTTTTTTTTTTTTTTTTTTTTTAAATCTAGTGATTATTATCTTGTTAACAAAATTAGGGAACAACCAAAAGCAAAAAAAAAACTTTTTTTAAAAATGAATTATTTAATTTTTTGTTTTACGAAGTTTTGTATTTTTAATAATATTTTTTTTTTCTTGCAACTATCACCACACTACAATATGCGCTTTACCGAAATTATTTTTTGTTTTGTTAATTTTCGTTCACTATGCAATTCCACCTTTGGTTCGGTTTTTTTGTTCAATATAAATTTTTTTCTTTTAACTTGCTAAATTATTTTTAATCTATATTTTCACTTACGAAATATGAATTCTGAGTTTATAATTATTAATATTATTTTTAAACCGATTCACACGGATTTTTTCTTAATTTTTTTTTTTTAACGAATTTCTAAAATATAATTTAATTGATTTCTAAAAAAATTGCCGTTTGTTCACTAATGAGTATAAGTTGCAGGAATGTTATTAAATGACAAGTCAAGCCGGTTTTTTTTTTCTATCTGATTCCTTCTTCTGTCTACGATCTTTGGCTCTGAGTACAAATACTGGGATATTCCACTGGATTTGTTTTTTTTTTTTTTTTTTAATACATTGAGACACAACACGACTTGATTTTATTACCTTACATATGTTTAAACAAGAAGAAGACGATAATGTTGTAACTATGTACATATATGTCTTTTGACAATCCAAGCAACTCCCAAAAGGATACTCCTGGAACTTTTAGCTACCAAGATATGTCTGGAATTAATATTGGTTTATTTTCAGATATAAACTATAGGGTATTCATGTTACCTAGAAAATATGGTCTTCCGTAACTTTCAAGTGCAATACTAATTTATCCAATTAATAATTTTTTTATACCTCTTAGTTTTAATAAAAATTTTAATAATTTTGCATCCACCAGACCAATTAATAATTTTGCGTTAGTTATCTTAAAACATCATCGTGGATTTTGCCACTTAAAAGACTGTATAAAATCGTAGTTTTCTTCAAATGAAATTAATCTATTAACAAATTGATGGTTAAATAAAAATGTTATCTGTATACCTTTTTATAAAAATCCACCAACTAGGGTCCAGCCATCAGAAAGTATGATCTGCATGCTCCAAAGTTTAAAACGGAAAGAACTAGCCATTTCCTTCTTCTAGCTAACTCGAATGTATGCAAATCATGCTTTTGAGTTTTCGTTAAATTTATTGTCAAAATTAACAGAACCAGCTGTGAGATCTAAATTTTCACCACAGACAAATGAATAATACTGTACTTAACATTGTCAAAAGAGGCACTTAACTTAAGCCAAATTGCTGGGACAAAATCCAACTTAATCGACTAAAAAATTACTAAAAACCGATAAATTGCCATGAAATTGAATTAAATTTTTTTGTATAACCACAAAACCAGTTACTTTCATTTACATGCAGTAACATTCATATATTACTAACTTTTGTTTGAAAACAAATATTTAAAAGAAATATTGTGTTAATAAATTTGATTTGATTCTTAGGTGAGTATAAATAGCTAGAAGTCTCGAAGAAGATAGATGAATCGTTATACGAAAAAATTTTATCTCGATAAACTTTTACGTAGATGAATCTTAGATTTATTTAGTAACCAACAAAATTGTATTTACAAAAACTATTCATTACATATGAGCAATTGGTATGGATGGATTTTCATTGCCATTACTCAAAAGAAGAGCCTTTAAACTGTACTTAGAGCCATCAATAAATAATCTCCATTCGGTTTTGTCTTATGGCCAGTTCATTTTTTGAAACAAACCATTAACATCAGCGCAGCATAGAATAGAGTGTTTCTTTTCAAGATATTTAGCCTAATTCAACATCTTTCCTCGTTAAATGTAAATCCCGAATTAGATCATTCGGCTCAGCTTGAGTCATTAAATGACGTTCATCATCAGCCTCATAAAAACTACCACTGCTGGTGAAAGATGTTTCGGACTCACTGCTCGTAGCACTGGGAACTTTTGTTGAACAGAAATAACAATCGGTTTGGTGGTTACTTGACTCTCTCCAAAGTACTGGAATTGACAAATCGAAATAGATGTTCTTGCCATTTGACCACTTGTATAAAACAATTGTGTAACTATTGCAAAACATAGTCGGTATCCAAGGTTTGTCCAAGTTTCTGGCAGCATAAGCAAAATAATGTAAAAGTGCATATTTTAATGATTCTGAAATTGTGTATCCTTTTTTTCCAACCAAATATTCACCACATACAAATTAAAAATAGCTTGAATCAGTAACACATGATCTGCTTGACATGCTTAAATGCTAACATTATGAAGATTTAGAATGAATGTAGGCTTCTGTCAGACTAATAGCTGTGAAATTGTAGTGTCAGTATTGACTATTTTATAGTATTGCCAGCATGCGATAAAAAATGAACAAGACGTTGTAGCCCCATTTTTATGCCACATTCGAATTCAGCGCACCCAGATTATTTAAAAAATCATTCTTCGTTTCTGCAGTCAATTTTTTTTTAATTTGTAGACCAGTGTTATTTAAGCCATAATAATATTTAAAACAAAATATATTTTTGACGACTTGGACGATCAATACCAAAAAATTTTATCATAAAATTATTTATTTAACAAAGAAGAAATATTAACGTAACTTCAGCAGCAATTAACAAAACTTAAAAGTATACATTTTTCTGCTGTTCAAAAAACAATGGAAACCTTTACTATACAATAACACTGTGGAATAAAATGATGGTCACGGTATTGTGGGGTGGATGATTCCTGTATTCCTGTACCGAACGATTGTATTCATTTATTTTAGTAAAACTACCGAAGGGTTTGGCTGTTTTATGGCCATTTAAATATTTAATTTTTTCATCAACACTATTCGCCAACAGGATTATAATTCCAGTTCATGCTTTCTTCAGCAAGATTAATGCTAGCCAGATGATTTTATAAATTTATTCATAGAATATTTCTCACAAATATTCTTTTGCTTACGATCATCACTAAAATCATCTATTATTCTGGGTTTTGACTCTTCATAAAACTTTATTCTTGCCACTATTTTATAATAACACGCTGCTACAAATGAGCACTTTTTTTATACTTGAAAAGCGACCTTATTGAGTAGATCATACATCAATTTTCAAAAGTTCGGAATCACCCTCAAATATCGGAGTTATTCCGAATAAACCGTTTTTGGGTAGGTACAAGTACTTATGACCGTGTAATTTAGTTGGTTTCCAGCCAATATTTATTTTTTTACCTAGTTTCCGAAAGAACAAATATGTGCCTCTCCAAATGTATACCTTTTGGTATTTGTGTAAAATTCTTGTAGTGATATTCTTAATTATATATGATTTTAATTTTATTTTTTCTAGTTTTTCAATTTTGGCGCCATTTTTTTAAATAAGTTTGTTTAGAAATATACCCTTATGTATGTATTTAGTTAAAGTTAATTTAGTTTTGAGTTAAACCAGCTTTCAGTGAATAAAATCGTGTAGAAAATAAAAAAGTTATTAAGGTTTTTCAAAATTTGATCGAGAACTATTACTTTATTTTATTTTACTTTATTTTTTTAGTTTTATAATATGATGATATACTCGTAAATATTTTAAAACAACGGTATAAAAATTCTTTTATTTAGAAATTTAGAATATTTGATTAAAAGTGTTTGCTAGACCACTTACGCTTGTACATCAAGTCGTCTGTTTCTCGCTTATGTGACCAGCAGTAATTTGAAATCATTCTTACTTGGCTTTTTCCTTCGAAGCGTCTTTCGATATTCAAAATGTTTGGTGAAATCGTTCGCCTTGCTCCAGTGAAAATATACTTGGAAAGTGGTCTAGTGTAAATTGTAGGCCTTGTTGAGTAGATCTCAAATCAGTTTTAAAATGTTGGGAAATACCCTCAAATTTCGGAGTTATTTCTGATAGGTTCGATCACCTATGAACACGTAACTCAGTTGATTTTAATCCCAAATACAGTTTGAGCATATTTTTAAAGCTGACAATGATTATAACAACAAGAACAATGATAATAACAGCCTTGTTATTGCTCAGATGTAGATGCGTTATTCCATTGTCTGAATTACCAACATCAACCGAACGACTGGAGATTATTTTTGGACGGCTCTTGTAAAAGTAAGTAATATATTTTTGTTATTCGAAAACCATTAACATATTTGTTAGGTTTGAAAGCAGTTTTATTACACAACGGGAACCAGTTACCCTCAGTGCCAATAGCATACGCTACTAACATGAAAGAGTCGTATACAACAATGGAGACAGTACTGGATTTAATATGTTATAAAAAGTATCAATGGCAAATTGTTCCAGATCTAAAAGTTCTGACAATCTTATTCGGAATGCAAGGAGGCTATACTAAATTTCCCTGCTATATTTGCGAATGGGACAATCGTGAGGAAGATCAATATAAGCAAAAAACTGGCCATCAAGAACAAGTTTTGAAATTGGTAAGAAAAACGTCTTAAAAATTCCGCTAGTGAGTACCGATAAAATAATTTTGCCAACTTTACACCTCAAATTGGGATACATGAAGCAGTTCGTGAAAAACCTGGATAGGGAAAGCGATGCCTTTTTACACTTAAAATGAGTTTTCTCAAGCATAAATGAAGCAAAAATAAAAGAAGGTACAAATGTTTATTGATTTCTAATCATAATTGTATTGTTTTTTTTTAGGTATTTTTGTGGAGCCTAAAATCCGCAAAATCATGCTTGACGAGGAATTTACAATGAAACTAAATGTTGTGGAAAAAAGAGCATGAAGAAGCTTTATTAGTTTATGTGAAAATTTTTTGGGAAATAAAAAAAGTGAAAATTATATTGACGTAGTAAAGGAATTTTTTGAGGCTTATGCCGAAATGGGATGCAGAATGTTCAAAAAAAGTTCATTTTCTGCATTAACATTTAGTTTTTTTTTCCCAGAAAACCTAGAACAATTAAGTGATGAGCAAGGTGAACGATTTCACTAAGACATTTTGGATATCGAAAGACGCTTCGAAGGAAACAGCCAAGTAAGAATGATATCAAATTACTGCTGGTCACTTAAGCGAGAAACAGACGATTTGATGTACAAACGTAAGAGGTCTAGCAAACACTTTTAATCGAATATTCTAAATTTCTAAATAAAAGAATTTTTATACTGTTATTTTGAAATATTTACGATAATAAAATAAAATAAAATAAAGTGGTAGTTCTTGATCAAATTTTGTAAAAGCTAAATATACATATGTATCACTTTTGAAAAATCTTAATAACTTTTTAATTTTTCACCCGATTTTATTTATTGAAAGCCGGTTTAACTCAAATCTAAATTATCTTTAATTAAATATATACATAGGGGTATATTTTTAAACAAACTTATTTAAAAAAAGCGGCAAACGGACTGAGTCTCAATCCACAAAAAACAAAGTGTATTGTGGTGCGTAACAGATTAACAAGAATTTCAGACAATCTAAACATATGTATAAATGATCAACAAATCGAAATCGTTGAACGAGCAAGAAATCTGGGTGTTTTCTTTAATAAAACATTGATTGGTCAGACGATGTCGCAGCTGCCTGTGGTAACACGTTTTCGATGTTGCGAACACCTTGGCCAACCCCATATTGTACACCAATTAATATACGCTTGCTACTTGCAAAGACATACTTAATACCAACACACTATAGGCATGTGAAATATTTGCAAGTTGCGATACTAAAAGTAAGTCCAGGCTTAATACAACGTTTAACAATATCGCAAGATACCTTTACGGTTCGATCACATTTCATCTTACTCAAAGCAAATTTTCGGTGTCAATTTTGATGGCTTATTAAAAATAATATGTCTTACTTTTTTACACAAAATAATTAATAACCAGAAACCAGAATATCTTTATAACCGATTGCGTTTTAGTAGGCTTCGGAGAAATAACAATTTAATTCAATTTCGGCACCATACTTTAGTATCTGAATGGCAGTTTTTCATACATGCAGCACGTCTTTGGAATGGTTTACCTTCTACAACTAAAGGAATCAGTAACGGCTCATTTTTCAAAAATAAAATTTTACAACAATACATTTAGAAAATTTTTATTTTTTTACAATACACATATATTTACTAAATTGCTGTTAATAAATATATATTGAAAATTTTTTTCTATATATTTTTTATTTGTTTTTTAAATTCGATATGCCACTTATAAATATCTATTATTTGTATATAAATCAATATTGTTTTTATTTTTATTATTAATATTTTATACTGTCACAGCAATGTTAAGTTGTATTGTAAATCAAACTCCAAATAACATATTTAAACCTGTTCTGTTTTGAAGATTTCATGTCTTGTTGAACAGGATACCAAATTTAAATAAATAAATAAATAAATAAAAAATGGCGCCAAACTTGAAAAAACTAGAAAAAATAAAATTAAAATCAGATATAATTAAGAATATCACTACAAAAATTTTATATATATACAAAAGGGTGTACACATTTGGAAAGGCACATATTTCTTCTTTCCCAAACCAGTTATAAAATAAATAACGGCTAAAAACCAACTGACTTACGAGGTCATAAGTACTTGTACCTACCCAAAAACGGTTTATTCGGTATAACTCCGAAATTAGAGGATGTTTCCGAACTTTTTAAAATTGATTTATGATCTACTCAATAAGGTTTATAACCTACACTAGGTCGCTTTTCAAGTATATTTTCACTGTAGCACCGTGTAGTTAAAAGAAAACGTCATTTTCTTTGACTCATTCTTCTATTTTTATTATTTTAATGAACTCTATTATTATTATTTCTTTATTAATTTCTTTTTTCGGTTATCTATTTTTTTTTTTTATTATATTCTCTGTAATAAATGTGTTATCTTCCAATATAGAAAATATAAAAAAATACATAATTTTAGACTTGTCTAAAAGAGTTCTAATTTGCGTTAGTCTACAAAATCAGAATAACCTTGTGAAAAACAAAATTACCATTTACAAAAACTTATTATGCTCAAAGATTATCAGTTATTTGGAAAGATTTTTGTAGTTAAACAGTTTTACTTACGTCAATTTTTTTAACGTTTGTATTAGAAATAATTATTACACTTACCTGAAAAGAAAGAAAAATGAATTTCATTAATAAGAAAATATTTTGAAACATTTTGTTATGTTAACAAGTTTATAAAATTAAAAACAAGTTTACTCCATTTCAATTAAATTAATTAATAATTTCAATTACTATCCCTTAATAAGAAATTTTAAATTTCATTCCTGCTCAGGAAGTTACTGCTAACTTTTGTTTAGCAGCAGAAAGAGAAAAATATGCCAAAGTACATTTATTAAAATTGTCTAAAACAATTTTATATGATCTTATTATTATTATATGATCTCATTATCAAAACTTCAGTTTTGAAAAATTTCTAAAAATTAGTAATACGAGTACATAAAACCAGCTCTGATGATTTAGTTTAAAACAATTTTGCGCAATTTTACGATTTTTCTTTTAGAATCTGCGTTAAATCAATTTAAGTTATTTAAAAACAATTTTGAAAAATCCTCTGGATAACTGTGATGGCCAACAATCATCAATGCAATAAATTCAACTTAAATTAAAACCATTAAATTATTTCAAGACTATTCAGTCTATTGTACTGTACTTGTACAAGCTTGTAATTTTGTTATAAAACAACTTATTTAATCTGTCATAATTCACCTGCTGCTTCGTTCTCTCCAACGCTCTTAACTAAGTTTGCTGTTGATGATAGGCTTTTATATAGAATAACCATAACCATGAAAAGACCTCGAGACCAGACCCACATTTACCAAAAACGAAAACCAAAAGCGAAAAACAAACAAACAACAAAAACAACAAAACATTACATTTAACATGCAAAAAACACTAAAGGAACTACATTCGTGTTTAAAAAAATCATTTATCATCGCATTTATGAAGTGTATGTAGTTAACTTACAGTCATAAATATTGTCTACATAAAACAGCAAAAAAAAAAAAAAAACAAAACAACAAAAAAGAACGGCCAACGTGAAAGGTAAAAAGAAGCAGAAGAAAATATATATTGAACGTTTACAAAAAACGTAAGAAAATATGACTTTTCAACCCTAGAGGCTCATTGGCACTTAATCATTGTAAAATAAATTTTAACATTATTTTTCAAGTTGATTTCATACGTACTCGTAAAATGAGAGTTTTCTTCTTTGCAGGTTATTTTCAAAAGCAGCATGTAAGTTTTTTTATAAGGTTGCTTGCTCTTAGATTACATGTAAAGAGTTCATGAATTATTTAAAAGGTAAAAAAAAAAATACGATAGATATTTATTTTAGGACAGTAAGATAAAAATAAAAAAAAACATTTAGCATAGCAATAATTTATGTATAAAAGGGGCTAAATTAAAATTAATTTGATTTTTTTCTAGTTCTGACCTTTGTAAGCAGTTATGCCAATAACAGAAGGACATTAGGAATATAAGATTGATAGTGAGCAATTCAAGATTCAGTCAAAGTGTGAAGAGATAATTACATTCATCTCCAAAATTTTGTTGTTTATTAAATAAATGTTTTTCACCTCAAATATTCTATAATCTAACCCACAAAAACAAAGTTTTTATTAAAAATTTTCCTTTCCATATGCATATGCGTTTTGAATCTCTCCGTGACTGTGCATGACGGTGTGTGACTATCTTAAAATTAATCTTTGGCCACTAAAAGTCTATGGACCTAGTTTCAGATTGATTTGATGAGGGAAAATGGGGTGTAAATAACTCCGTGACTATACGCGACTGTGTGCGACTATGTCAAAGTTAATCTTTTTTCACGGCAAGTCTATCGATCATGTTTCAGATCCATCGGACAAGAGAAAATAGGTTTTAAAGCACTCCGTGACTATGGGCGACTATGCATGACTATGTGTGACTGTGCGCGACTATGTCAAAGTTAATCTTTTTTCGTGGCAATTCTATCGACCTGTTTCAGATAGATCGGATTAAGGGCAATGGGTTTTAAAGCACTCCGTGACTGTGTGTGACTATGCCTGACTATGCGTGACTACCCCAGAATTTATCTATAGTCACAGCAAGACTATGGGCCAAGTTTCAGAGCAATTGGATGAGGGGTTGACCCATGGCAGGCAGACGGACAGACAGACAGACAAACAGAGATAATGAGTTAAAAGAAAGAGTTTAATAAGGGGTTGTTTTAATTTTTTCAAAATTTCAATTCTTCCTTTTGCATATTTCAATTTCAAAATTTCATCCTTTATAATTAGCTTCAGATCAATCGGATAAGGGGAATGGGGTTGACCCACGCCAGACAGACAGACAGTTAAATGTTAAGTTAAAAGAAAGAGTTTAAAAAGAAAATGTTTCACTTAAAAAAATAAAAAAAATTTTCATCTCAAATATTTTTGCTATTGAATTTATTTTTTCTTAAAAAAAAGTTTCTATATTTTACCTTAGAATATTGCGGCGAATATTGTACTCGCCATATTTTTTCAAGCAAAAAAAAACCCCAATTGACTGTTATTGCCAAAGGTTTGGGCGAGGACTGTTTAGACAATTTGGAACCATAGATTCTTGAAAAATCAATATAAAGGGGAAAAATATAGCACGAAGTTTATATTCTTCCTTATTATGGTAAAGTATAAAACACTTTCAATTATAACATAACAATTATCACAATGTTCAATAAGTCGAAAATGAAGGTTGAAATGCCAGAAACCGGTCCGATTAAGATTGCAGTGTAGTTATGAATTTTTAAAATATATGCTTTCTACTTCTCTACCACGCACCATTGAAACAAAATACTTTCCTTTTATTGTAATTATTTTTTTCCAAAAAAAAAAAGAAGAACAATATTTAAGTCACAGTTTAAAGTTAAAAAAGTTTTTAGTGCGAGCAAATAAAAACGTTCTTATAAGAAAATTTACAACGATGAAAAAGGGAAAATCTAGAAAGTGTTCTCGGCATTTAAGAATGTCAGAAAGAATGTACTTAATAGAGAAGTACTGAAACCAATTGTGGAATTACTGTCACCAGATTTCAAAATCTATAATCTCACCATCATTTGGCCCTGAAAAAGCGCGAAAAGACGCTAGATCGTAGTGAAACGAAAAGCGCGAAAAAGCGCTGGTAGTTGATGCTACTTTTTAAGTGTACTCGTATATTAATAAAAACTATAAAATAAATTACTTTTATGGCGCGGGCCCCATAAAACGACTTAAGGACATGATAATTTAATAGCAAAGCAGTTCAAAAATGCCTAAAATTGCTAACTAAAGATGTCGTTAACAATCTGAAAGTAAAACTATGTAAACTATGAGCAGTTGAGGCTGATATTGTTTCTTATCGTCCTGTGAGGAAACCACTGATATCGGAGAAGAATCGTCTGGCTAATATTAATCTTGCTAAGGAATACATTAACTGGCTGTAGAATACTGTTCGCGAATAGTCTTGGCGTAAAAAAGAAATAAATTAACGGCCTTAGAACTTACCAAACGGTTTTGAGGTTATACTAAAATAATCTAAACAATCGTTCGGTATAAAAATTATCCACCCCCCAAGATCGTGACCATCATTTTATTTCACGGTTTTATTGTGTATTAAACAGTTCCATTATTTTGTCAATAGCACACAGTGGTGAAAATCGTTTTTCTTTGGCCAAAATTCTGTAACTTTTGAACTGATCAAAATGTTTTAGTATTTTTTTTTTATAGATATTTGAAAGATACTTAATTTCATTAATTGAGTACTTGTAAGGAATTCTAGGTCAAAATTTAATTTTTTATTTTTTTTTTAATTTTTAGCGTGAAATATGGATTATTTTTTTTTATTTAATATAAGATATCATATTTGGATTTTAATAATAATTATACGCATTTTTTGTAATAATTGGATTTGTTTTTTAATTTTTACACTCAAAAAAATTTTTAAGAGCTGTATGCAGCTTGTTAAGGAATCTTAACAGAAAATTTTCATATATTTCTTAAAGAAAAAAAAGCACAAAAGTACTTTTCAGTGCAACAGTAGCAATCAGCTGTTTTCTGTCAATTATTAAGAATTGTGAAATTGAAATTGAAAACAACCATGTTTGCAACTGAAAAAGAACTTCTAATTTTTTAAGCTTATTACATTTTGTTTATGCTTACCTCTCCTGTTAAAATTCCGTTCAGAAAGAAAAAATTTGGTATTCCTGCTCGAAGCCTGGGTTGCCTAACTTAATTTACGTCAAAAAAGTAGTAAAAACAATACTACTTTTTCAAAAAGCTGCAGACTAACAACAGAAATGTTTAGATAGAAAAATTCCTTAAGCATTTCTGAAGCGTTTTTTTTATGAAGTTTTTGATTCCTTAGCAAGCTGCATACAGCTCTTTAAACTCAAAAAAAAAAAAAAAAATTAAATCAACTCTAAATTTTGCTAGTACTACTGAAAAATTTTTAATTTCTTGCTGGCAAATTTGCAAATTTGTTTACAGTCAAGGAATATTTGTACTTAAAAAACCTTAGTAATATTATCTAAAAGTCTTGCTATTATTACAGAGAAATTTATAATTTTTTGCTGTCAATCGCTAATTTTATCAAAATAAATTTGCTGATCCTGATTATTTTCTTAAATTTTGATATGAAAATAAGAATTTTTTGTTTTATTAATCTTTCTTATTTATTAATATATTTCAAACATATGTGGGTAAAAACATCTTTTAAAAATAAAAACTGTGATAGATTTTAATAGCATTTGTAACAATGGGAGGTTCCGGTTATTATCATTTTTTACTAATACTATGTTTTTCTTATTTAAATAACAATGAAGGGCAGTTATAATTATAATTCCTTTGATTCGAATATTGATTGCAAATATTCCATATTTTATTTTTTTTTTATTCTGTGTTATTTCCGTTCTTTAGTAGTTTTTTGATTTCTTCATCAAAATTCCGATGTTCCATCTTCCATTGATTTCGAATATTATACCTGTGAGTGTTTTCTTTACTACTTGCATTAGTGCATTGTTAGTTAAAATAAGAAGGTACAAAAAAGGTATGATAATAAAAGCATGTAAGAAAATTATAGTTGGTCTAGACCGACTATAAGATACCCTATACCATGCGTTTATGTCCAACTAATTATATATAGAAAAAAAGCATAAACCAAATTTGAGTGGCATTGTTATTAAAATTTTCTGCCTGCAAATATGGGGACTAGGTCGAAAAATGGACCGACCCTGACCATGTTTGGCAAAGTCACTTATATTTTGAAAAAATATATACAAACCATATATTTGATATATTTTAGTGAAGATCGGGAAGCAGCTCTAAGAATTGTCCTATAGGTATTATTTTTGGACTAGTGATTAATGGATATAATAAACACATAAAAATCAAATTTGACTGAGATCTATACGATAATTTGAATCTTATGGCAATTTATGTCGATTTCGTAGGGGTCATTTGTATAGGGACTAGGTCTGAACATGGACCGATTTTCACCAATTTCAACAGCGTTCATCCTTTGGCAGATAAAAGCATACATATCAAATTTTATCAAAATATATTCATATTTGCGATCTGTAGTTTGATTAAAAGATTTACATGGACACACAGACGGACGGACATCGTTCAAAACGACTCCGAAAGTGATTCTGAGTCGATCGGTATAATAAAAGATGGCTCTCTGGATCCAAATTATCATATAGATCTCAGTCTAATTGGGTTTGTAAGTGTTTATTATATCCATTAATCAGTAGTCCAAAAATATTGCCTATAGTCCAATTCTTAGTCAAAGGCCCCTTATAGAGCTGCTTCCCGATCTTCACTTAAATCTATCAAAAAACAAAAATATTGCAGAGATTTTTCTCAAATTTGGTCTGTATATATTTTTGCAAAATTTAAGTGACTTTACCATATATGATCAATCGGTCCATTTTTCGACCTAGTCCCCATATACATATGTGGGATTTCATGTCAAGTGCACCAACTTTTGAAACCGATGTCTTCCGATCGGGATGAAATTTGCACCAAGGTTAGTCCTATTGGATAGTAGTTTAGACACTGAGTTAGAGGGGATCAAAATTTGACATTTTGGCCAAACAGGTGTTTTTTCTCATCCATGTAACTTATTACCTATTGTTCTTAGAAAATTTTCTCCCAAAGATTTTGATAATTAAAGCATTTTTTGCCTTTTTCTAAAAAAGGGCATTTTTTTTTTTTTTTTCATAAGAAAGCTTAGGATTTTTCCTTTATAAGCTTTTTGGTCTCTTAGTGGGATGGGAGTGGGATATCTATCAAAATAAATGTTTTGTAACTCAAGACAACGGTTTTTCAATTTTTCACAAATGCACTATTTTGAATTTTTTCCTATTTGTGTCTAAAACCACCTTACAAATAAAACTTATACTGAGAAACTAGACAAATTAACCTTTCCGAAGGTATATAACATACCTAACTAAAATTTTATACCCTCGATACTGTAATACCCAGAATATGTTAACCTCAGGAAAAAAAAACACTTTTTTTTATAGAAATGTTGAAAAATTATTATTTTTTATTTATTTGTAATAATAATTAAATTAATATATAATAATAATAACATTAAAAATAACAAGTAAGAAAAGTATAGTCGGTCTAGACCGACTATACGATACCCTATACCATGCGTTTAGAAACTCTATCTCTTAGGCCCAACTAACTGGACATAGAAAATAAGCAAAAACCAAATTTGAGTGGGATTTTTATTAATTTTTTTGGCTGCAGATATGAAAAAGTTCATATCGGATGATATATCTATATGGGGACTAGGTCCAAAAATGGACCGATCCTGACCATGTTTGGTAAAGTCTCTTTTATATTGCAAAAATATATACAAACAAAATTTGAGAAGAATCAGTGCAATATTTTTGTTTTTTAATAGATTTAAGTGAAGATCGGGAACCAGCTCTATATGGGGCCAAAGGGATCATTTTTGGACAACTCATTAATGGATGTAATGAACGCATACAAACCCAATTTGAATAAGATCTATATGACAATTTGGATCTTATGGCAATTTATGTCGATTTCATAGGGGTAATTTGTATGGGGGCTAGGTCTGAAGATGGACCGATTCTCACCAATTTCAATAGCGTTCATCCCATGGCTGGCAAAAGCTTACGTACCAAATTTCATCAAAATATATTTATATTTGCGACCTGCAGTTTGATTACAAGGTTTACATGGACACACAGACGGACGGACGGACGGGCATTGTTAAATCAACTCAGAAAGTGATTCTGATTCGATCGGTATAATTAAAGATGGGTCTAGGTCAAATATTTTTGGGTGTTACAAACAGCAGCACAAAGTCATTATACCCAAACCACATAGTGGTATAGGGTATAAAAAGATAAATAATTTAATAAAATTTAATCTTAATTACATTAAATCCATTTATATCATAACTATTTATACCCTATACCACTATGTGGTTTGGGTATAATGACTTTGTGCTGCTGTTTGTAACAACCAAAAATATTTGACCTAGACCCATCTTTAATTATACCGATCGAATCAGAATCACTTTCTGAGTTGATTTAACAATGTCCGTCCGTCCGTCCGTCTGTGTGTCCATGTAAAGCTTGTAATCAAACTGCAGGTCGCAAATATGAATATATTTTGATGAAATTTGGTACGTAAGCTTTTGCCAGCCATGGGATGAACGCTATTGAAATTGGTGAGAATCGGTCCATGTTCAGACCTAGCCCCCATACAAATTACCCATATGAAATCGACATAAATTGCCATAAGATCCAAATTGTCATATAGATCTTACTCAAATTGGGTTTGTATGCATTCATTACATCCACTAATGAGTAGTCCAAAAATGATCCCTTTGACCCCATATAGAGCTGCTTCCCGATCTTCACTTAAATCTATTAAAAAACAAAAATATTGCACTGATTCTTCTCAAATTTTGTTTGTACATATTTTTGCAAAATACAAGAGACTTTACCAAACATGATCAGGATCGGTCCATTTTTGGACCTAGTCCCTTTATAGATATAGCATCCGATATGAACTTTTTCATATCTGCAGCCAAAAAAATTAATAAAAATCCCACTCAAATTTGGTTTTTGCTTATTTACAATGTCCAGTTAGTTGGACCTAAGACATAGGGTTTCTAAACGCATGGTATAGGGTATCGTATAGTCGGTCTAGACCGACTATAATTTTCTTACTTGTTTGATACTTAATTTATAGTAGCTGATGAAGTATTTAAATCTTGTAAATTTTAAAATACCCAGTCTTTCATCCAGCTTTTTTGTCGCCTTTATTTACTGCGTTTTTTTGTCAATCCTTTCTTGGCGTTACTAGGTTCTGCTGTTATTTCGCTGCTGGTTTCTTTGTTGGCTTTGGAAAGAAATCGCATAATAGAGGCAGAAAATTTTTTCAACTTGAGTCTTCCAACGACAAGCGGTATAAAAGCATGGTATTGAGCGGTGCCATCGATTGTTACTGCAGCATCGAATCTGCTCTTCAGTGTTTTCAATGTTTCCTGATGATCCTCTTTGCTACTAAAAACTATTTTAGTTTCTTTACAATAACTCTTTGCCAAATGGAATAAAGCAGTCGCATCTAAGATGCGATCTTGATGACAGCACTGGAGGCTATACTTCGCTGCATTTTTTTTTAAGGTTTGCTCCAACACCATCACATGCTCCTTTACCATGAGCAGTAGGATGAAAATGCCACTCAGCTGGCATTCCAAAATCTTTTTCATGGGCCATAAGATTTGCCAAGCTACTTTTGTTTTTAAAATGTTGACGAGCTCCGTCCGAAACGTAGTATACCTTCTTTAGTGTAAATTTAGATTTTAGAAATTTTAATATTCTCTTCTGGTACTCATAAACTGCAACGGTATCATGTATTAAATCGTCGGATATGATTGACATACATAAATAACTACTGTGAATATAGTTGCTTGGTCGTTATTGAAGTGGTATGCTTGTATGGCATCGCTTCAAAGCGTCATCTCAAATATATGTAAAGTGCATATGTAGGTATGTACAAAAACCGTACATCACATATGACAACTCTTACGAAAACTGAGAATAGTGGAAATTAGAAGTATAAATGCAAAAAATATTCAAAATTCAAAAATAACGATTGTTTGTTTGGACAGAGTTGTATCTTCTGAAATTAATACAAAGTAAAGCTGTATGGTACGAAAACTGAATCTAACCACACTGCTCATAGGCCTGACTTTAGGTGAGTGTGTTAAAGCGCTGACCAAAAAGTGTAAGTACGAGTGTATGTGAAGGTTCATGGTTCAATACCTCACGGCCGCCCTAAGTAGAAAAAATTTTCATATAGAAACAATCTATTCAATTAAAACATAACAATTATCACAATGTTCAATAAATCGCTGATGAAGGCTGAAATGCCAGAAACCGGTCCGATTAAGAATACAGTGCAGTTATGAATTTTTGAAATATATGCTTTCTTCTTCTTTACCACGCACCATTTAAACAAAATTAAAATTGCATATTAATTACAGTAGTAATTGCAATATGTCTGAAAAATGACGATAAATCTAACAAACAAAAGAATATATTTATAGTTTTCTGCGAAATCATATGAGATAACGAATTCACCAGACTTCAAATGTATCTTCAAATCCTTGAAGAATGACCATTGCTCTTTAACTAAAAAGTGATGGGTTCTCAAGTTTAGCAATCCTGTACACATTTCTTCCACAAGATCATCCACATTTAAAATGATTGTTTTCAATGTGCATATGTCACTCTGAATCCAAGAATCAAATTTGACCTCCTCTATATATTCTCGAGTTGATTAAATTTTCTTTGATGAATGTGGTTTTCGGGCAATTGGTACATTCACCTAAGTGGCAAGAAGTTGTTGCATTAGGACACATAGTCAATTTAAGGCAATCGCGGTAATCGTGTAAATCTTCTGCCGAATCATCTGTTAAATACTTTAAGTTGATTTCCTTCAACATCAGTTTAATATTTTCATGGTAAATGCAAACGCATACTGTGTGAGTTCCGCTGCTTTCTGCCAAAACGCAATGTTTTGGCCTCATTTGGGTTAATTTCGTGAAGCCAATTCTAACATCCTCGTGTTCAGATTGAAATGTTGCAAATACCTCTTTCAGGTTACAGATAGCCATTCTCTTCTGTTATGTTATGAAGGTATGTTACATACCTTCGGAAAGGTTAATTTGCCTAGTTTCTCCATATAAGTTTTATTTGTAAGGTTTTACACACAAATAGGAAAAAATTCAAAATAGTGCATTTGTGAAAAATTGAAAAACCGTTGTCTTGAGTCACAAAACATTTATTTTGATAGATATGCCACTTCCACCCCACTAAGCGACCAAAAAGCTCTTAAAGGAAAAATCCTAACCTTTCTTATGAAAAAAAAAATGCCCTTTTTGAAAAAAAGGCAAAAAATGCTTTAATTTAGCAAAAAAAAAAAGTCTAAAAAAATTTTTTTTTTTAAGTATTTTTTCCCGAAATACTGAGGAAGTAGCTGTTTAAACTATTTGGGAGAAAATTTTCTAAGAACAATAGGTAATAAGTTACATGGATGAGAAAAAACACCTGTTTGGCCAAAATGTCAAATTTTGATCCCCTCTAACTCAGAGAGATCTGGACCGATCTTATTGAAAAATTGTGTCTAAACTACTATCCAATAGGACTAACCTTGGTGCAAATTTCATCCCGATCGGTAGACATCGGTTTCAAAAGTTGGTGCACTTGACATGAAACCCCCCATATATACAGCACCCGACATGAACTTTTCCATATCTGCAGCCAAAAAAATTGATAAGAATGCCACTCAAATTTGGTTTATGCTTATTTTTTTTTTTTTTTATTTATTTATTTACTATAATTTTCTTCCTTTTTTTTTGAGTAATTTCATTCAAATGAAAAAAGTATTTTACCCATGGGTCGTCACGGGTGCAAAAGTATATATATGGCTAAAGGGGACACTTTAACCTTTATCCGAATGGTATACGTTTTTTGTTTCCTTTTGGTCCCTACAAGCTCTATTCTACTAATGTAATTCATAAAGCCACTAATATTAAACAGTATGGCTGTGACCACTTACAACAGCTAAAGACTACAATCCTACCAATCATGTAAAAAGGACGGCAGGACATTTTCGATGATAACTTGCGAGTAGCAACCATTTATTTTTGACAAAAAAACAAAAAAAATCACCTTTTTCTGATGTTAGAAAAACAGTTAAGCCTGACAGCAGGCCACGCCCACAATTAGCAATAGTTTAACTTAAATTTTTGTCTACCTTAATCTGGATTACAACATTGCGTAAAAATTTTAAAAATCGGTGACAAAAAAATATTTGATTTTGGCCAATGATCTCAAAATTTCAGCCATAGTGCAGCGTAGAAATTAATACTTTTATGTTTTGTTATTTTTTTCTGAAGTTATGATAATATTTCTTCTTTGTTAAATGAATAAAACATACAAATGTTTAAATTAATAAAAGAGTTTTTAACTTTACGATAAATTTATATATTTATTTATTTATTTGTTAAGAGTTTCCATCGTATTGTCACTCACAATATATTTCTTATTATTTTTAAATATTATTATGATTTAAATAATTAATATAATAATTACGCCTCATAATTAGTGTGACCACCTCAATTTTGAGCAAAAACGGAACATTTTTCGAAAGAAGTACTAAAATCCGGAACATTCAAACTTAAAACCGGGCCATTTTTTATGGAAAAAAAACTTTATTATTCAACTAAAATTTAGACGATTATAATGTTATAAGTAATTTGAATCTAATTTTCTGTCGCTTTTTGTTTAAAATCGTATTTATCCTGTGATGAAATTTGCTTCAGCAATGTTGGGGATTCTGAGCAATAGCATATGTTTCAAAGTATCTAGCTTGAGTTGCGATTTTTCTTTTGTCCATAATTATGCGATCAACGGAAATATACGCCCTACACTTGCAGATGTTGCGGGCAAACAAAATATAAATTGAATGATTCGCGCGAAGCGAGTGTACGGTACATTGTTACTTTGAAAATGTTTGAAACATTCCACCCAACGTTGATGTGGTTTAGTAGAACGTGGCTTAGTAGGAGGATTTTTTTATTCCATTCGCTAATTTTTTCTGGGGTAATAAATTGTAATATGTAACCAAACACGTCAAACAATTCTACATTGTTGTCTTCAGGTTTTAACCAATTCTTTTCAACCATATATTTGATCGTTGTTTCTACATCTTTCCAATTCGGTGCAGCAACGAGTCCGGCCCAATCGAAAATGCGCACATCTTCAAATTGTACTTTCCACTGCTCAAGATAATCAATACACGTTTGATAAAATAGAATAGCAATTTGCATCACATCTTTTTGATCTATTAAATCGTCATTTGCGTTGTTGATATCATCGACTTCTTGTAGAACGGCTGGCGATAAGTATTATGCATCCACTCTTGTTTTCAACGATTGCATCAAATCATCTAAAACGTGTGTGATTTCAATTGCAGACTCTTCATCACCTTCGATTTTAAGAACAGCTTGATTGAAAATTGAAGCCTATAAGCAAACAGTAATTCAAATTTCATTAGACAAATTTCAAAAAAATAAAAAAATAAAATAGCTTAGAATTTTATAAAACTTTAATTGTTAGTTTACCTGATCACGAAGAAATACCAGCCACAGTTCTGAGCGTTGGTCTTTGAAAAAATCCTTCAGCACTCTTGGGCTGTTTGGTGTTTCCAGAAAATAAACTTTTAATCCATCATACACTCTCAAGATTGAATTAAGACACGTGAACATCTCCAAAAATCGTGTTTTTCCATATCCAAGGATTTTTTGATATTCGACATCAGTGGATTGACAAAATTCTTTCAAATTTGCGACGCAAACAGTGAAACGATAAAAATGAGAGTAAATTTTCACTAGAATCGTTTCCACATCGAACGGCATTCCATTGCAGCCACATGCCAAACAATTATGACAAATATGCGCTGCACATCCGATTCCAAGCAAATTCATGTTCAATTGTGATTTGATTTTGTAATAAACGTTGTTTTTGCCACCTCGATTTTTGCCACCAAAATTAGCATTCGTATTGTCGGCACAGAAAGAAACCATTTTTACTGCGATGTTGAACTTTTCAAGCGTATTTTTCAGTAGTTGAACAATGATATCAGATGTTTCTCCTTCTTCAGCGGTTAAATTCAGTATTTTCGTTTTTATACCTTCCAGTGGTACAAAATACCGAACCAAAACAGGAAATATTTTAATGCGAACGTGGTTCGATGCGTCAGTAATTATACTAACATTCATCATTCATTTCTTCGATCAATTGTTTTTCAATGAATGGTGTGAAAACATTTGTGATGATTGCCTCGCATTTTGTTCGCGCACACCGGTACTTGCTAAATCCAAAGCAATTTCGAAATATTTTCGATGAACAATCTGCCGAACGAAAATTTTCGTTTTCATCAATTAAATGGTAGGCCCACACTTCCTCACGAGCTGCTGTTTCCAAATCAAAAAAAAAGTCGGTCAATTGTTTGCTCGACGACGCAGAGATGACACCCTTTTTGTGTTTATCACTTTTGATATGAGCTTCAATATCAGCTCTTCCACTGTGTGCAATTGAAAAATCTGAACCGCAAGTGTTGCAATGCAAATCACTGTCCGATTTGGTTTTCTTCAAAAACTTGAATTTCTCCTGCAATTGCGAATTGAAGACGCAATAGCGTCTTCTTTTTTATCCAAACCTTTCTCAACTGCTGACATATCGATTAATTAATATGGTGAAATAAAATGGACACACGAAAACGTTTCGGAAAAATAATACGTTGAACGTAGTTTTATTTTAATAAATTGGAGGTTGTTCACAGCTCAACTCAATATTTCAAACTGATTTAGTTTCACTTGTGTCAGTGCGAAAAAATTGACCGAATGATTCACTTGAAAACGAATGTATGCAATGTACATAAAATCGAGTATTTGTGTTGGTGTTATTGCTTACGCTGTCGTCCGGGATTCACAGAATTCACTTGTTGATGTTATTTATGAGGGTTTCATGAGTAAACTTCTAATAGTCATCCGTGGAAGTGATCAGTATTTATGTATGTGTGTTGGTGTTATTACTTACGCTGTCGTCGTCGCGGGGATTCACAGAATTCACTTGTTTGACACATGATTTTAAAATGAATCATTCAAAAGGATTAATTTCATTAAAATATGATGCGATTGTGCCAAATTTCAATGAAATAGACTGTTTTGTTGTTCAAGTCCATAATTTTTTATTTAATTGAATTCAAAATAAAGATACGGGCCATCCGGGGGCTGTCACCGGGACACCGGGTTCCAAAACCGGGCCATGTCCTGGATTTTCCAGGCCAGTTGGTCACCCTACTCATAATCATGTTTAAAAGAACTGTTTTTTTTTTTTTAATTTTTTTTTTTCATAACAGAAGGGCTCAAGCAATTTTTGGTGGAAATTGGGCAAGATCATGCAATTACTAAAAAAAGTTTTATGAAAAACGTGAAGACAAAAATTTAATTTATTTAAGAAAATGTTTTCGGCTGTAAAATTTAATTTTTTCTCCTCAAGTGGTTACAAACATTTTTTTTTTTTTTTACTTAAAATGAATTTATAAATTTCACTTCAGAAAATTGTTACCACTGAAAAATATTATTTGACGCAACCCATAGTAAAACTTAAAGACTCTCAGGCGATAGCTATTTCTTGGCGACCTCTTATATTTTGTCCTAATCTTGATAACAGTTTGTTTAGTTTTTCAGCTATAACTCACGAACCATTGATGATTTCTCATTTTATTCTTCAGTCTTCAGGCCATAGAATAACAGACCCTTTGGTGCTTTCACACTGAGTTTGAATTTCTCACCCCCCAGACAATGACCCCGAAAATGTTCCACAGTGTAATTTGCTGTGCAAAATTTCATATCCCGAATCCAATTGAACCAACTGATGACCACGAAAATATCTTACGGGATATGATATTCGGTATTTGTTGTGTGATGAAAATCTATGGTAATCATTTCCTTGCATCAGCTTTAAAAATGTCATAAGTGTACAAAGTACCGTTACAAATTTATAGCAAAAGCAATTGTAGCTAAAATGTACATTTCTTATGTGTTTCTAAACTAAAAATAAATAATATAAAAATAAAAAGATAATTAAAGAAAATCTTCTCCCGAAAAATTTTTATTTTGACACTTAAGCTATTTTCGCGTCATGGCTCAGATATCATATCAGCGAGAACATTGCATTAATTTACGGCAAATATTTTTGTGGATTTTTATTTTTGCCCCAACCTTAAATTATTTGAATTTTTAAAAAATGCGACATGAACACAAAAAAAATATGAGTAAAAAATTCGAAAAATACCATTTGTGGTGGCAGCGAGTGTTGCGCAGATTTTAATAATATCACTTCAAAAAAAAAAAAAAAAAAAAATGGCCTAAGGGTGGCTATGAGCATTACAGGGTTAATATTATCGTTGGCATATTTTGTGTTTTATTTTTCTAAC
The DNA here is from genome assembly GCA_963682025.1 of Cordilura impudica. Classification (NCBI taxonomy): domain Eukaryota; kingdom Metazoa; phylum Arthropoda; class Insecta; order Diptera; family Scathophagidae; genus Cordilura; species Cordilura impudica. The sequence goes on from OY821517.1 coordinate 37,980,065, forward strand.
CCAGTTTGCGGTATCTGCCTCTTATGAATGTTTTAGCTCAAATAAAATGTGTTATTCAGTCCAGATATCATGGTGAAAAGCGTTGTGCCGTAAAAAAAAAAAAATAAAAAACAGACAAGTTTTTTTTCCATCAGACACAGAAAATATCGAATGTATTCCTTTATTCATATAGACAAGCTGTTTTTCATTTACCGTTTCCTAGATTATAGCCATAGTTCAATAGGGTTTGAACAAGAGTTACAATTTGTTTTGCTACACACCACTTATTCGAACGTTATGTTTATACCCTATACCACTATGTGGTTTGGGTATAATGACTTTGTGCTGCTGTTTGTAACAACCAAAAATGTTTGACCTAGACCCATCTTTAATTATACCGATCGAATCAGAATCACTTTCTGAGTTGATTTAACAATGTCCGTCCGTCTGTGTGTCCATGTAAAGCTTGTAATCAAACTGCAGGTCGCAAATATGAATATATATTGATAAAATTTGGTATATAAGCTTTTATCGGCCATGGGATGAACGCTATTGAAATTGGTGAGAATCGGTCCATGTTCAGACCTAGCCCCCATACAAATTACCCATATGAAATCGACATAAATTGCCATAAGATCCAAATTGTCATATAGATCTTACTCAAATTGGGTTTGTATGCGTTCATTACATCCACTAATGAGTAGTCCAAAAATGTTCCTTTTGACCCCATATAGAGCTGCTTCCCGATCTTCACTTAAATCTATTAAAAAACAAAAATATTGCACTGATTCTTCTCAAATTTTGTTTGTATATATTTTTGCAAAATACAAGAGACTTTACCAAACATGATCAGGATCGGTCCATTTTTGGACCTAGTCCCTTTATAGATATAGCATCCGATATGAACTTTTTCATATCTGCAGCCAAAAAAATTAATAAAAATCCCACTCAAATTTGGTTTTTGCTTATTTTCAATGTCCAGTTAGTTGGGCCTAAGAGATTGGGTTTCTAAACGCATGGTATAGGGTATCGTATGGTCGGTCTAGACCGACTATAATTTTCTTACTTGTTTTTTTCTATTAAAGGAAATTAAAGATAATCTAAACTTTTTTTGACTTGAGAAAAATATATGAACTGTGGGTGGTCATTAGGTTTGATAAACTGAATGGAAATATAACAATCTTCAAATACAGCCAGTCTAGTATAAGAAGGCAAAACTTTTACCATTTTGCAAAGTTGGCAAAAAAAAAAAACATCAACATCTTTCTAACATTGTTATTGATTTCTCTCAATGAATCCAATTATTTACAATTTGAGTTAAAAAAAAAAAAGCTTTTCTGTTTCTCAACTATAGATTTAAATGATCAATGGCTGCTTTAGAGGTTTTCATAAATTCTTACATAAACACATTTCATATATGGTGAAGGTTACATACTCTTACTGTCTAAAAAGAAAATACAATTCAGGATTTGATATTATATTTTGTTTTTTTTTTTTTTTTTTTTTTTTTTTTGTAAAATGCTACATATGGCAAAATTGTCTAACTGGCTGTCTGTCTGTCTGCCTGTCCATCTATCTGTCAATTGCATTTACATACTTAAAGTTTTAATGATAAAGTTTTTAGTTCCCCCTTTTTCATTAGAGGGAAGCCAGAGGCACCAAAGAGCAGACAGAGCTCAACTAAAGACCCATTACTGTTTATATACTTCACATTCATGCAAAATAACATTTTACTAGGAATAAAAGCACCATCAACAACAAAAATAACAACACAGAGTTAAGCAAATGTTCGGTTCTTTAGAATATTGAATACTTTGTTGTTGGCACATTCAATGTCGAGTGCATCAACTCTTCTTGAAAACACAAACAAAACTGAAGAGAAAATAATATAAACACACACACCCACACACACACATACGTATACAGCCACATACACAAAAATCACACAAAAACAAATAACTTAAATAGAATAATCTTAGCTTGTTATAGTCATATAAAGTAAAACGAAATCTCTTAAGGAAATCTTTTGAAAAGTAGCGCAAAGGAAATAGACCACAGTAAAAAAAAATAAAAAATATTTATAAACATATATGCAAGATCTACTCGTACTTACTAAGTAAGTATGCTACTGCATACTTACAATATCTGAACTATAAAACATTGAGGTAGCAGCAATCCTGTTTATGCTGTTCACTAATGTGATGGAGTAAAGTGGAGGCGTGTAGCGGAGGGGAAATGAACGCTTGCTTCATGGAACAGTGCATACTATTCAGAGTTTATAGTTGTTAAAAAAAAAAAAAATGAAATGTTTACCCGAGAAGTCATAAAAAAATGATTTCTATTTTATTTCCATTCACTTCAATTCGTTGCACATTGCTGTATATAATGTGTTTGTTACGTTTGCTTCGCTTACTGTGCTCGCTTGATGCTCTTCAGTTAATATTCACCACCAAAAGGGAAGAAAAAGTGAAGTTATAAACAGATACTTTATGTATTTCTATATCTCCCACATGTATTATATTGACGACAGTGGGTTTAAGTAAAAAATAATGTGGAAAAAGGAAAATATTTCAATATAAATTTCAAGCAGGTGAAATATATTGAAATTGCACAAATAAGAGTGGTCCTTTAAAAAGAACATTTAATTTGGTAAAAGTCGTAGTCCCTTAAAAAAAACACAATCTTATAGAAAGGCGTATTTTTACCAAAAAAAAAAAAAAAAAAAACGTTTTCGACGTAGTCTTACGAAAAGACGTAGACGTGTGACAAGACGTAGTCCAGTGTAAAGAGTAATGCTTGGTAAAATACGTCTTGAAAAAAGGCGTAGCACAGTGTTTCGTTCCCATATAACGAATAGACAAAAATAGAAGGAATTATCGTAGATTAATGAAGTTTGCTACACTATTGTATCAAAAAAAGATCGATGCAAAGATTCTCATTCTTCCCATATATCCTGAATCTTAAAAATGAAATTATAGCGTCTCAAAGGGTGATTTTTTAGCTATTATCTTTTTGGCAACACTGGTTTAAACAGCTGATGTACGTTTCGTGTTTTGTTTCATTGTCAAACATCTTCAGTTTGGTCTATAATTTAACCATGAATCGTCTTACAAACGAACAACGCTTGGAAGTTATTGAATTTTATTATCAAAATGCGTGCTCTGTTAAGAAAGTTCATCGCGTGCTTCTTCCATTTTATGGTCAGTATAATCGACCCACTGAAGCGGCTATTCGGGCTATTGTGACTAAATTTCGCACCAAATTTACATTGCTGGACATTAAACCACCAACACGCTTACGCAAAGTGCGAACTGAAGAAAATATCGCAGCTGTATCGGCCAGTGTTAATGATGACCATCAATTATCAATTCGTTGCCGCTCGCAGCAATTTGGCCTCTGTTACTCAACAACGTGGGAAATTTTGCAGAAGGATTTAGGTGTGAAGCCTTTCAAAATACAGCTGGTGCAAGAATTAAAGCCGAACGACCTACCGCAACGTAGAATTTTTGATGAATGGGCTCTTGGAAAGTTGGCAGAAGATCCACTTTTTTACCGAAAAATTGTGTTCAGCGACGTAGATAAGCAGAATTGTCGATTTTGGAGTGAATATCAGGCAGAAGCATTGGAAGAGCTACCAATGCATCCAGAAAAAGTCACAGTTTGGTGCGGTTTATGGGCTGGTGGCATCATTGGACCGTACTTCTTCAAAGATGATGCGAATCGTAACGTAACTGTGAATGGTGAGCGCTACCGAGAGATGATATCCAACTTTTTTTTGCCCAAAATGCAAGAGTTTGACTTGCATGACATGTGGATTCAACAAGACGGGCCACATGCCACACAACAATGGACATATTGAGAGGCGAGTTCGGTGAACATTTTATTTCACGTTCGGGACCGGTCAATTGGCCGCCTAGATCGTGCGATTTAACTCCTTTAGACTATTTTTTGTGGGGCTATGTTAAAGCTCATGTCTATACAGACAATCCCGCTTCAATTGACGCATTGGAAGACAACATTGAAGCATTTATTCGTGAGATACCGGCCGAAATGTTGAAAAGAGTATGCCAAAATTGGACTAAGCGGATGGACCATTTGAGGCGCAGTCACGGCCAACATTTGCATGAAATAATCTTCAAACATTAAATTATATGGACCGTACTATTGATTCAAAAAAAGATTTCATGCACTTTTCTGAATTTTATGTGTTTTTTTTTTTTTTGGGAAAACTTTCCTATAGCTCTTAAAAAATCACCCTTTAGAAACGCATGTATAAATGCTAAATCAAAAAGAAAATATTGTAAGGACACGTCTACCTCCTATATATCCTTAATATTGATATGTGTAATAAAAGCTACTACAATTGTCAAAATATTTGAAAATTGTTTACAGAATCAAATATTTTACTTTTTGTGTGAAAAAAAGAAAATAGAATATTTTTTGAGCCCAAACAAAAATGGTTTGATTGGATGTGCTGGCGTTCTCGTAATAATATGTCGGAAAAACTTAGATTGTATAGGAAAACACAGCTAAAACTAAATATTTTAAACTGTGTAATACAAATAAATTAGAATTATATAACAAAAATTTTCAGCAATTAAATACAGTAAAATGCTCTAGTGAATGGTGGAAGCTGTCGAAGTTGTTGAAAACACGCACTCATATGATTAAAGGTATCTTAAATGCAGTTGATTTTTATTCCCATTTTAGCATTGTGCTGCGAAATACTGAAAATATCCACACATTCAGCTGGTCCATGACATACTTTACCGACACGTTGTTAGACTCTCCCATTGTGAAAATTCTTCGGTAATAAAATCTTTAAAACAAAATAAAGCTCCAGGGCAAGATGGTATTGGCTATGAATATTATAAATACGCTCCTGAATATTTCATCAATGAGATATTATCTGGTTTCAACAAAATATTTTTACATGAAAAAATACCATAAAATTTTCGTAAATTTATATCAATACCACTCATTAAGAAAGGTGATGCAAACCTGCTGACAAATTACAGAATTACCGAGTGTATAGAAAACGACAATATACTGAATGAATACCAAGCTGGGTTTAGGAAAAAACACTCTACTGTGGACAATATCTTCAATCTGGTAAACATTGTAAATTTAAATAACTAAATTGAATGGCATAAATACTTATGCATTCTTTGTGGATTCCTCTTGTGCTTTTGATTTGATACCACGAAATTGCTTGTTTTATAAACTTTCGTGCCTCGACTTATCATCCAAAATTATAAGAATTTTGCTATGTATGTATGAGAAAACTGAATGCCAAATTTGGGATGGTTGCACTTTTTCAGAAACATTTCCGATTGAGCTTGGAGTTAAACAAGGTTGCATTTTAAGCTCCTTGTTATTTTCACTTTATGTAAACGACCTAGTCGATGTGTTACTAAATGGTGTAAATGTCGCCAACGCAAATATAAAACTACTTCTATATGCCGACGACATTGTGTTATTACCGGATACTCCTACAGGTTTACAAAACATCGTCGATACATTACATTCATATTGTACTATGTGGCGTTTAAAAGTCAATTTGGATAAATCCAAAATATTAGTATTTCGTTCAGGAAGTAGAATCTCTAAAATTAGCAATAAACGCGACATGGTCTAAATAAATAAGTCGAAATACATAAGCAACAAACTCAAAATATTCAACGCTGCCTCCAGGTCCATTATGTTCTACACGGCCCAAATCTGGGGATATGACAAATTTGATGATGTAGAGAAGCTGTTTCGATTTTTTATTAAGAGGATGCTATACCTCCCAACGACAACACCCAATTATATGTTACATCTGGAAACCGGATACGACTCCATGTATGTTTCTGCATTGAAACTGCACTTTTATTACATAAACAAAATATCGAGTATGAATAACCAGCGTTTACCTCGTATACTAACAGAGAGTATTATAGCTCAAAATGTATTATGGGCGAAAGAGTGGGCTAACCTCTGTAGACTTCTTCAATTTACGCCAACTGATACTAACTCACCTTTATGCGTCCATTGGAAATCAATTTTAGACTTACTAGAACCAAAAGAATATCAAAATTATAACCTAACGCTGCCAATTCCCAACATCATGTCCTTTATTCACAACTTAATTTCAACGTTATGCCTCTGCTTTCTGCTAATTTATCATCACGCATCACCAGTTTAATAATTAGTTAGAGTGAGAGGTGGATTGCTTAATTTATATGCCAGGTCTTTTAGCTGAGAATACATTCCACTTTATTGGAGTTTGTAAATAGTTATATATAATGCATTTAGGCGGAATTATTTTGGTAGAACCCAACTTAATATAAGTGAAGTAATTAATATTTTAAATGGCTATAATTTCTACTATTTGTATAAACTAGCAGATTCCAGCCCTCGAAATTCGAGCGCAAATTCTAGGAATTTTTATTTTTTCATTAAATAAAGACACTAAAAATATGCTAATCAATTATAGCCAATTCACAAATCAACACAAAAAACAAACTCATTTTTATGACAAACACATTTACAAATTTAATAAACACACACATAGCATTGTATAATTTTTCGTATGTGTTAGTAGCAACTTTAAATGCAATTTACTCAAGTTCAAGGAAACATAAAACAATTAAATGAAAACGAATAACAAATGCAAACTTAAAACAAGGCATCATCACTACCTGATTCTTTCCAGAAAAAATTTTCGTTCAGCGAAGAATTTATCTCATCTTCTTATACTGTCTCGTCTTCTACATCAACATTTTCTTTCTGCATATATTTCTCAATCTCTTAGGGACCATTTTTTTTAAACAATTTAAACCTGATTTTTAAACAAGTGCACATCTTTAACGCGGCGTCCAATTGTAACAAAATAAATCCCCATATAAAGCCTATTTAGTCTCATTTCAAATTCTCCTATATAATTTAATTTAACTGAAGATCTAATTTCAATAATTTTTCATCTTCACGTCACATTTAGTCATATTCTAAAATCAATTTTTTTATAATTATAGGCAAGAAATAGCCACTAATTTTTTAAGGTTTATTAGACAACAGTATATACTTATCAAAACCAAACTAAAAAAAAATATGTTTTAGGCGTTTTTTTATACTCCATCAAAATTCTGGAATTATTGGATTTCCAATGAAAAAAGAGAATTTTTTGAGATAATAAAAAATGACTTTAATGAAAACGTATATTAAAAGCATTAATTTTATTTATTCCAAGTATATCAATGTTCTTAAAAAAAATCTGCAAACAATTTTTTACATAAATAAATTTTTGAGAATTATTTTCGTGCAACAATTAAAAACCATTATTCTATTAATTAATTTTTGCTTAAAATTCTCTAAGTTTGGCGCCCTTTTGTGACATAAAACGGAATCAGATCAAAACAGTTATTTTATATTCATATGGGATACTTAAGTGTCTATCAAATAGTATATGTCTCATCATAATCTGAGACAAATTTCTTTTATGTCCATGAGACCAAGCACTGTGCGTAGTCTATACCACCATATAGTTTGGGTAGTCCCCATACAAATGACCCCTATGAAATCGACATAAATTGCCCTAAGATTCAAATTATCATATAGATCTCAGTCAAATTGGGTTTGTATGTGTTTATTGTATCCATTAATCAGTAGTCCAAAAAAATCCCTATAGGACAATTCTTAGTCATAGGCCCCATATAGAGCTGCTTCCCGATCTTCACTTAAATCGATAAAAAAACATAAATATTGCACAGATTTTTCTCAAATTTGGTTCGTGTATATTGTTTCAAAATATGAGTGACTTTACCAAATATGGTCAGTATCGGTCCATTTTTCGACCTAGTCCCCATATAAATATAGCACCCGATATGAACTTTTTCATATCTACAGCCAAAAAAATTAATAAAAATGGCACTCAAATTTGGTTTATGTTTATTTTCTATATCGAATTAAGTGGACCGAAGAGATTGGGTCTCTACACCATGGTATAGGGTATTTTACAGTCGGTCTAGACCGACCATAATTTCTTACTTGTTTTTTGTAAGTGATAGTCTTCAAAGAAGATATAGTTTCGTAAAAAGTCGTAGTCCTGCAAAAAGAAATAATCTTGTAAAAAGACGTTGTTCTGTAAAACAAAATATTATTTCATAAGTGGTATTCTTATCAGAATTAGTTTAAGAAGTGAGATCGAAAAAAGTTTAACGCACATAAATTGTAATAACAGGGAAACCAAAAAATGATAATAATAATTTTAATTATCTGCAATATTAATAGGCAAGGCCGATGTAAGTTTCACAGTCTTACCCCGATTTTGACAAAAAATTTATCATTTGAAAGGTATTTCCTTTTATCTTTTACCCAGATTTACAATTTCATCGTCTGAAATATTTTTTTGGAGTTATGATCGTTTAAAGTTGCTACTAACACATACATATATTTATACAATGCTATGTGTGTGTTTATTAAATTTGTTAATGTGTTTGTGTTAATATTTTGGGTTTGTTTTCTTCACTTAAAATGAGTTGAATTGTGAAGCATAACTTTAGGGTTTTTATTAAATGAAAAAATAAAATTTCCTAGAATTTGCACTCCAATTTCGAGCGCTGGAATCTGCTAGTAATAATTATAATTATACCCTATATGACTATATGGTTTGGGTATAAAGACTTTGTGCTGCTGTTTGTATTTGTATTTATATTTTACCTAGACGCATTTTTTCTATTATACCGATCGACTCAGAATCACTTTCGGAGTCGATTTAGCGATGTCCGTCCGTCTGTCAGTCCATGTAAACCTTGTAATCAAACTACAGGTCACAAATATGAATATATTTTGATGAAATTTCGTATGTAAGCTTTTATCGGCTATAGGATGAAAGCTTTTGAAACTGGTGAAATTCAGCTCATGTTCAGTCTTAGTCCCCATACAAATGGCCCTATGCAATCGAAGTAAATTGCATTTTATGTATTGCGCTGTATTATTTAAGGTATATTAAAAAAAATGTTAGCACTCGTCTCACCATGTAGTAAATCTGCATAATATTTACATAACGAGAACAATGTACAACTACTTAAAAATAAAAAATCATGTGAGTCCGATCACAGGGTAGATATGCAAACATCTTGTAACTAAAGATTTTTTTATGTCACTTTTTTAAAATCAAACAGAAAGCGTAATCTATGTATTATTTATAGCAATCAACTGCAGGGGCTCAGCCAATATAAAAATATTTATCAATATTTATTATTTCAACCGGTTAAATTTTAATTTTTTTTTTATTTTTTATTTTTCGTTTTTCATTTTTTATTTTTCGGTTTTCACATTTTATTTTTCATTTTTTTTTTTAATTTTTTAATTTTTCTTTCTTTGTTTTTCATTTTTTATTTTTCATTTTTTATTTTTCTTTTTTAATTTTTTAATTTTCATTTTTTATTTTTCATTTTTTATTTCTCATTTTTTATTTTTCAATTTGACATTTTTCATTTTTTTATTTTTCATTTTTTATTTTTCTTTTTCATTTATTATTTTTCATTTTTTATTTCTCATTTTATATTTTTCAATTTCACATTTTTCATTTTTATTATTCATTTTTCATTTTTTAGTTTTTACTTTTTTTTCCGTTTTTCATTTTTTATTTTTCATTTTTCACTTTAAATTTTTTATTTTTCAGTTTTTATTTTTCATTTTTTATTTTTTATTTTCAATTTTTTATTTTTCATATTTATTTTTCATTTTTCATTTTTTATTTTTAGTTTTCATTTTTATTTTTCATTTTTCGTTTTTCATTTTTCATTTTCTATTTTTCATTTTTAATTTTTTATTTTTCATTTTGCATTTTTCATTTATATTTTTCATTTTTCGTTTTTCATTATTCATTTTTCTTTTTCAAACAAACAACCAGCTCTCAAAATTGAAGTTTGAATATTTACAAGTTGCACGTCATCACATAATATTTCACAAAATATTTCAAAACTGCATTGGCTCTGGATATACTTGTGGGGTTGTTGAATTATGTTATACGTTTTTACTGTGAAATTTTTAACGTATTACAGCAAAGAGTTGCTGAATTAGCTAAAATAATTTTATATCATAATTTTTTCATCAATACAATCATAAGTCACATCGATTTTGTCTTACGCCTCACATGTTACGCTGTTTTTGTGATTGTATTGTAAAATAGAAATTTACCCCCTGCGCGTATAGATGTATACAGATCAAAACTTATATCATGGCAATTGCCTTAAAACCAAAAGAGTTTAATTATTATCTTAGATTATAATTTATCTTAGATTCTCAAAGTATTAGTTTAGAATACAGAAACATTAACCAGAAAGGGCCATGGAAAGACAGAAGAATTCTAAAGCTCAAAAGTTCCAAAGCTTTTTTTATTCTATTTTATTATTTTGATATTTAAGTCGACTATAAATTCACATGACTACACATCAAAACTGTTTGCAACATTTTTATAAATTGTATAAAAGTTTATCCGTTTGCTACTCGGCTTTGCAATGCATTAAAGTTGTATTGCGCGTAGCTATAGCTGAGGAACTCTTAGACGATTTCCGAAAATATGGATATAGAATTCTAGAAACCGTAATACATTTATTGCTTAGAAACCGTAAATATTGTATTTTTATATTTTCTATTTCATGCGTTAATCTTACACAGCTCTTCCCTCAACATCTTTCTACAGCAGCATCAACGTTGACTTCAACATATTAAAGTGTATCTTCTGTTTCAACAAGCTACTAAATTTGTATTTTTTTTTTATTTTCAGTCTTGCGAAACAGTTGAGTTCATTGTTATGGCAATGTGAAATTTTGCAATTGTTCTACGTATATATTTTTTTGCATTTACTTTTTCCTTAAGTTTCTTACCCCACTTCCTTTTAACATCCTGGCTAGGATACGAGAATTGTTAGTGCAATTCGAGTAAGGAATTGCATTAACTGTTACATTAATCGGGTGTATCATATTTGCAGTTGTTTGTTTTTTAATATATTTTTGGCTTTCTTTTCACCCTCCAACATTTTAGTTACTTTGGTTTTAATTGCTTTGTTTGTTTGTTATTTTTTATTGTGTTCGGATTTTTTTGTTCTTGTTAATCGGCTGATACTTAATACTTAAATAATAAAAATTTATAGTCCAGATGTAGTGGGTTTTTTTTTCCAGAAATTCCAATATGAATGTTTTATCCAACAGTCTCGTACTAAAGTGTTATATTATGATTACATTCTCCTATTCAGCTTGTATTATTGAAATAAGAAAAAGCCCCGTGTGATCAAGATATCTTTTTATAATCAAATACTACAGGCTTTTTCAGAGAATACTATCAAAATTAATACTCAGTCATATTTCAACATTTCAATATTTCCAACTGCCATACTTTCACATACTAGTGCCGTTTTGGGTGGTCCCAAACTCCGTTCCATTCATTGAACATAATTCTGATTTTTTTTATATGTAAAAAAAATTATCCCAGAATTTCTCGTAAGAAGCTATGAGGGCGGTCCCAGAACAACCCGACCTAAAGCACTGATGCCGGCATCAGTTTGAAAAAATTAATTTGGTGAAAAGTGTCATCGTTTTTATGAAACATATATTTTAAGTTTCAAGGCTTTACGCTGTCTAGTCTAGTTCCGGGAGCCATCAGAAATAAGCGATCTCAATGAATTTGTAAACATGAAAAAAATTGGCTTTAAGATTATTCCATTAAAAATAAATAAATAAATAAATATGCAAGTAAGAGAATTATAGTTGATCTAGACCGACTATACGATATCTTATACCATGTTTTAGAGATGCTTTTTCTTCGGTCCTATAGGGTTTATTTTTGGACTAACGATTAACGGCTGTTAAAAACACACACAAACCCAATTTGACCGAGATCAATATGATAATTTTGATCTTATGACAATTTAAGACGATTTCATATGTGTCATTTGTATGGAGACTAGGTCTGATTTCCACCTATATCAATAACGTACCAAATTTCATCAAAATATGTTCACATTTGCGTCCTGTAGTTTGATTACAAGGTTTACATGGATACACAGACGGACGGACGGACAGAAGGACATCGCTAAATCGACTCTGAAAGTGATTCTAAGACTATTGGTATAATAAACGTTTGGTCTAGGTCAAATATTTTTGGTAGTTATAAACATCTACTCTGGGGATACCGCTCCTTCGTTTGCGACTATTGCATATGGATTGAGAGAATTTAAACCTGGCCACACCAGCTGCCAAGATGAATACCGTTGAGATGGCCACGCCAGAAACAGTTTAAGAAAATCAACAAAATGATATCAGATGATCGTCTACTGAACATGCGAGAGCTACCTCAATTGATAGGCATTTCAAAACTGGCTATACACCGCATATTGACCGAAAAATTGGAGATGAGAAAGCTGTACGCCAGATGGGTGCCGCCAAAGTAGCGTCGTGAAGATGTTTCAATAGAGTGCGGATGTTTCACCGCAATAAAGGCGAGTTTTTGCGTCGATTCTGAACCATTGATAACACAAGGGAACAATGGTTCTGTTGATTAAGAACTGAATATTGTTTTTAAGGTTATTTGGGACGCTGAATCCAAATCTGCCCTTGGTTTTTTTCTATCAGCTCGACTTTTCGAGATATACCGTTATGTTCAAAATTAAGGCACTTCCGCTACATATATTGGAATAACTTGAAAACGGTTCACCATATTAAATTAAAAAATAAAATCCGAAACTCGCAAACAATATTCTCTTAAAGCCGTGCTTACTTTGTTTTTAAATTTTCCAAGTAGTTTTAGAGATATCGTTCAAGTTTTGAAAAAAAAATTAAAATTTTTTAAAAAAAAACATTTTTTTTGTTCTTTAAAAATTCCTAAAAAATAAAAATGGGACAAAAATCACAGTTTTGGTCTACAAACAGTTAGTTAAATATATTTCGAATAAAATGAGCTTTATTTCATTGTAATCGGTGCACAACTTTTGATTCTGTTCACGATTTACTGAATTGATATAAATCGCGATTTCCATACAAAAATAATATTTTCTAATGTGTAAGTGTTTGTATGTAATAAGTTAGTTTTTTATGATTCTAAGAATTAAAAAAATTAAGTAATAAAAAAAGATTATTTCATTTTTATGATATATCAATCGAAAGGTCTCAAAGTGCCGTGTTCATAAGTGCAAATTTTAATTATTATCCTCTTGGAAGTCATAGGGTAAAAAATATACAAAAAAGGGGAACAATGGGAAAATATTCTCACACTATGACCTGAAAGAAGTCAATGGCTGGAATTTTTTGTGATTTGCGAGGGCTCGACTTTAAGACCTTTCGATTGATGTATAAGATAAGGTTGCTCTTAATTCAGAACATATAAAAAAATACACTTTTCGAAAAAAGTGCAAAAAAGGGCGACACTTTTTGTCAGAAAAGAAAACGGCATTAAAAAGATTTCATATTTTGCAATTAAATAAACCTATCATAACAATGTTTATGAAAAGTTATAGAAATATTGTTATAGTAAGCTTATTCTCCAACTCAGTTAGATTTCACTTATGGAATGGTTTATTGGGTGAGTTTTCTTTTTGTGTTGATTTGTGAATTGGTTATAATTGATTAGCATACTTTTAGGGTCTTTATTTAATGAAAAAATAAAATTTCCTAGTATTTGCGCTCGAATTTCGAGGGCTGGAATCTGCTAGTATTATACTATATATTAACAATTTAAATGTAAACAAGATATCATTTCACCATACAAATCTTTTAGAACTTTTTCGGCTTTTTTGATTATCTATTTATTTTTTCGAAAAAGTAAAAAAAACAATCGATGGCGAAAAAAGTGTTGCTTCATAAAGACAATGTACCAATGACAAAAATCCATGAATTATAGTTCGAATTGCTTCATCGCGCATCTTGTTCGCCAGATTTAGCTTCCTAGGATTATTTTATATTTCGAAACTTGAAAAAATGATTCATTCGGTGGTAAAAGATTTGCTAAGCAGTTCTTACTACGAGTATGTGACTAGAGTGTATCACTCTAAAAGAAAAATGTTCCCTAATATTTTGTGTTGTTTTTATCAGGTCTGGTTCTTCTGAGACCGGCAACTAGAAAAAATGTGTATTAAATATTTATTCTTGTATACTTATACGAGTTGCTTGCTTTACGAAAACCAGTCACGTGTTAAATGGTCATCAACAGTTGTTATGAAAATGGTTGTATTAATTTGTGCTCAACTATGATAGATTCCTATACTTACAACTAAGCTTAAGTACTTGTATGTGTAAGTGTTGAATTTCATAAATATAATTTATGAATTTCTTTTTCAAAAAGTAAAATAGAAGTTTTTCTTATGTCAAATGAAATTAAAAACATTGAGGATGCTAATAAATGATATGTTTGTTATATATAATTGCTAAATGGAATACATTACTCAATTGTTGTTCCAAGAAAAACGAAATATTGACTGTTGTAGCTAAAAGGATATAACAAAGGCATTAGGTACTTTTAGCAAAGAACTTTTTTAAGAGCACTCGAGCGGAAGGCAACAATGTTTACAATAAAGATTTAGCTTTCTATAAATTATTAAGTTTTTTTTTCCTTCTTCCGTTTTCTTTGAAAACAAAAAGTTAATAGCAGTTTTGGGGTCTACGATATGAAATATTAAAACACAATGTAACATGAAATTTTAGTAGCAAAGATTACAATAGATTACAATGTGTAACATGTATTTTTAAATAAAATAAGGGCATGTGTTTCTGATGTTTTTAAAAATACGAGTCTTTTTACATTTAATACTTAGTTCATACAGATAAAGAGGGAAGTTAATAATTTTTTATTACCGTGGCGATAGACAAGCAAAAGCAATAATAGGGAATTAAAATAGAAATCTAATTAATAAGTTTATATTCTTTGAAATTTACAAGAAAACAATTTTAAGAGTTTCAAGAGAATATTTTGATACCCTCGCACCACTGTGCAGAGGGTATATCTAAATTTGTCATTCCGTTTGTAACACATCGAAAAAATAAACTGCGAACCCATAAATTATATATACTTATTCTTTATCTATAAAACAGCTCGAGTCGATATAGCAATGCATGTCTGTCCGTTCTTCCGTCTGCCTGTTGCGATTACGCTAATTCACAAAATATAACTTTTACCTGGGTAAAGTAAGGACAATATTGTTAGTCATTATTTTGGGCAGGTTATTGTTGAAAATGGGCTAAATCGGATATGATTCGGCCAATATATAACCTAGAATATAGACAGCTCGAAAAACTGCTTAAAATTCAGTATGTTTATTATGTTATGTTAATACACTGTCCAACAGCATTTTTGGTAGAGAATAGCTATAATTCTGAAAGGGCGTGTTGAGTAGATCATTTTTGTAGAATAGAAACTTATAGTCCACCAAGTCTGAGTTTTTTTTTTTACAGTGGGTCAAAGTTTACATTTTTTGGAAAAATATTCTATGTTAATGTCTGAGAGAATTCTTATTGTCAAAATTTTATTGTACAATTCTACGGAAATAACTTTTGTTGAAGATCTTAACCCTCTAACTGTCTTTAAGGGTCAATTTGACTATTATTTTGAGAAAATCAAAGAATAATCCTTTAAAAAAGGACATATAAGGATTAAAATAATTCGCTAAAATTTTTGCCGGAAAATTTCATTGGGGGACATCAAAGTTGTAAATAAAGCTATGTACGTTTAATAAGAAAAATTACACGCCAGCTTATACAAAAAAAATTACTATAGTGTAAATATATTTTTTTTCCAAAATAATCAATATATATGTCGGTTAAGAGTAAATGAGACATTGGAAAAATCGAACTTGGAGTGATGGGTAACCGTTAAATAGTTGGAATTTCATTATGCTCAACTAAAATAACTGTAGCTTGCACACTGAGTTCTCGCATCTGGTGATTTTACTAAAATTAAAAACAAATAAATAGAAAAAAAATCATGTGAGTCCGATCACAGGGGAGATGTGTAAACATCTAGTAATTAAAGATTTGTTTATGTCACTTTTTTAAAATCAAACAGAAAGCGTCATCTATGTATCACTTATAGCAATCAACTGCAGGGGCTGTGCTAATACAAAAATATTTATTTCAACCGGTTAATTTTTAATTTTTCGTTTTTTATTTTGCATTTCTCGTTTTTCATTTTGAATTTTTTTTTTAATTCTGAATTTTTTTTTTTTAATTTTTCATTTCTCATTTTTCTTTTTTCTTTTTCATTTTTTATTTTTAATTTCTCATTTTTCGTCTTCTATTTTTCATTATTTTTCATTTTCCATTTTTTATTTTTTATTTTTCAGTTTTCATTTTTCATTTTTCATTTTTTATTTTTTATTTTTCAGTTCTCAGTTTTTATACCCTATACCACTATTGGTTTGGGTATAATGACTTTGTGCTGCTGTTTGTAACAACCAAAAATATATGACCTACACCCATCTTTAATTATACCGATCGAATCAGAACCACTATCTGATTCGATTTAATGATGTCCGTCCGTCTGTCCGTCTGTCCGTCCGTCCGTCTGTGTGTCCATGTAAAGCAGGTCGCAAATATGAATATATGTATTTTGACGAAATTTGGTATTTAATGTTTTATCGGCCATGGGATGAACGCTATTGAAATTGGTGAGAATCGGTCCATGTTCAGACCTAGCCCCCATACAAATGACCCCTATGAAATCAGCATATATTGCCATAAGATCCAAATTATCATACAAATCTTAGTCAAATTGGGTTTGTATGTATATAGTATATCCATTAATCAGTAGTCCAAAAATGATCCCTATTGGACAACTCTTAGTCATAGGCCCCATATAGAGCTGCATCCCGATCTTCACTTAAATCTATCAAAAAACAAAAATATTGAACGGATTCCTTTCAAATTTTGTTTGTATATATTCTTACAAAATACATGAGACCTTACCAAACATGGTCAGGATCGGTCCATTTTTGGGCCTAGTCCCCATATAGAAATAGCATCCGATATGAACTTTTTCATATCTGCAGCCAAAAAATTAATAAAAATCCCACTAAAATTTGGTTTATGCTTATTTTCTATATCCAGTTAGTTGGGCCTGAGAGGTCGGGTCTCTAAACGCGTGGTATAGAGTATCGTATAGTCGGTCTAGACCGACTATAATTTTTTACTTGTTATTTTTTAATTTTTTTTTATCTATCATTTTTTATTTTTAATTTTTCAATTTTAATTATTCGTTTTCAATTTTTCATTTTTCATTTTTTATGTTTCGTTTTTTATTTTTATTTTTTATTTTTTATCTTTCATTTTTTAAGTTTAATTTTTTATTTTTCATTTTTAATTTTTTATTCTTAATTTTTAATTTTACATTTTTCATTTTTAACTTTTCATTTTTTATGTTTCATTTTTTAATTTTCATTTTTCATTTTTCATTTTTCATTTTTTATTTTTTATTATTTATTTTTTTTTTTTATTTTTTATTTTTCATTTTCAAACAGGTTATTACATATCATAATTTTTTCACCAATACAGTCATAAGTCACACCGATTTTGTCTTACGGCTCGCATTTGTTACGCTGTTTTTGTGGTTGTATTGTGAAATAGAAATTTACCCCCTGCGCGTATAGATGTTTACACATCAAAAATCAATCATAATTGAGCTGAGACATAGCATGGCGGAGTCTACTCGCAAATTAAGAGATTTCTTTTGTTTTGTTTGTGGACATTTAACGCCCCCATCAAAGCAGAAGAAAGCTATTCCATAAAATTGAAGAACCCTATTTTCTTTACTTTGGAATACGATTTTCGTCTGAAGCTTGGATGCCAAAAACTGTATGTTCTACTTGCGAGGAACGCAAAGAAAATATTATTGGCGACTTAAATATAATCCATGAATCCTTTGTGGCAAAAGATAAAGTCATACTTCCACCGCTGCATATTAAGTTGGGCATGTTGAAGACTTTTATTAACAGCTCAAATACACAAGGAAATGCTTCCAAATGCATTCGAACAAAAGGTAAAGTACGGTTGTAGGAAAGAATTTATTTTATTTAATGTATAATAAAATAAAGAAATTTACTATAAGATGAAAAATTTTATGGTCATCTGTCCAATATTCAAAATTATGTACGTAGTTATAAAAGAATTCCTTGGACACACACAAATGCTCCCTTCGACTAAAAATGTAAATTAAAAAAAACCCAGTAAAAAAACCCCAGACCAGGTGGACTATAAGTTTATTCTACAAAACTGATTGACCCAACATGCGCTTTCAGAATTATATGGTCGCCATTCTGTTCCAACCAAAAAGTCTTAATTTGTTGGACAGTGTAATTTAGTATTTAGTTTATCAAATAATTTATTTTTTCAAATATTTTAATGACATTTGCTATAAATAGTGCAATAAATACAGATATTAATGCAAACGTAGAACGCAGGAATTTAACACTTTTAACCTTTAATTGTGGAGGTGGTGGTATATTTTACCCTCTCCTTACATATTTTTGACTTACTCGCTTCCATTGCGCTCTATCACCTTAATAATGTAAGAAACTTCTCTAATCGTAATCGCTACTGGTGTTATTCATCTGTGTTTTGGCTGTGCTAGGCATAGTATGAGCGGAGCAATGCACAAGCTGATGTAAAATTTAACACTCGTCAAAGCTAACGTAATTTTTTCTTTGAAAATACTTTATCACAACGTCAGCCTTATCGTAAGTATTCAGTATAAAAAAATTGACCACACATCAAAATTAACGTAAAGTTTTCATAGAATTATTTTTACAACTCAGCCGTTTTTTTTTAGGAAAAAACATATTATTTTATTAATTAAGTTAAGTCTGCAGATCATTTCAAATTCAGAAAAAACTCAGTTATTTGCTAATATCTCAACTTCTTGAAGACGATGACGAAAAGTCTAATTTCTTTGTCACCGATTTTTAATATGTAAACGCTATTTTGTAGCTAATGTATCCAGATAAAGCTGACCAACAAATTGGGATAAACTATTGCTAATTGTGGGCGTGGCATACTATCAAACTCAACCTTTTTACATGGTTGGTAGGATTGTATTATTTGGTTGTTGTAAGTGGTCACAGCACTACCGTTTACTATTAGGGTCGTTATGAAATCTATAATATTAATAGGCTAGGCGATTTCTTGTGACCGATGTTTTGTTCTACCGTTTTATCTCGATTTTGACCAAACGTTTATTATTTGAAAGGTATTTCTTTTTAGCCGTTTTGCAGATTTACAGATTTTTAAATTTTTTCCTTTATTTTGAGTAAATTGCATTTAAAGTTGCTACTAACACATACATAATATTATACAATGCTATGTGTGTGTTTATTAAATTTGTTAATGAGTTTGTTTTCTTCATTCACAGTAATAATAAACCATAAAAGTGTTGGTTTGTGAATGGGCTAAGTTGAAAAATAAAGCTGCCTAGAAATTGCACTCCAATTTCGAGCGCTGGAATTTGCCAGTATTTATTAAACTACTATATTTTTGTTAAATTTAAATTTTAGTGCAATAGAACTTCTTGGGAATAAAAGGGAACAAGAAACGTATACCATTCGAAAAAAGGTGAAAGTGTCCTCTTTAACTGTATATACTTTTGCACCCGTGACGACCCGCTGGTAGAACACTTTTTTAATTTAATGAAATTACTCAGTAGTAATAGCAAATATGAAATTTTTTATAAATAAAAAAAAAAACTCATATTTTACGCCAAAAGTTCAATTTTGACCTAGAATTCCTTAAAAAAAAATACTCTGTCAATATTAATGAAATTAAAACTGACTTAAGTTTAAATAAATATCTATCCACAAAAAAAAAAAAAAAAAAACAAAAAATACTAAAATATTTTGATTGGTTCAGTACGCCGAAATTGCTGATCCTGATTTTTTCATTGAAGAAAGTGAAATGAGTGGTAAAATAATTATGTATAGAAGACGCTGCATGCAAGGCAATGAATGTGGGATAAAGCTGTCGCGTATACACACAGTGTTCAAAAACAGAATTGACGAATAAAATCTTCCAAAAGGTTGATCTGTATTTTCTGCAGTTGATTTTTTTTTATGTTCTCTTTTATTTCTTTAAAAATACATTTTTGGCTGGAAAAAAAATTTTTTAGTTTTTTATTTATTTTTAATTCACAATATTTTTATAGATTATTGATTAGCGCGTCCCGATTTCTTTTTTTTTCGAATTTGAAAATACCTGCCCCCACAAATGATGGGGATTTAGGAGCCTTGTACGGGAAAAATAGCAAAAAAATTTTTGGACAAAAAACCAGATGGCTATCCTAAAGGTTACAATCCTAGTGCATTTAAAAAAAAAAATATTTTTGATTTTCAAAAAATTAACGGCATTCCGGGAAAAATATTAATAAAATTTCCGTAGACCAATTTTGGTGCAGCGTTGCATCTTAAAGATGGAAAGTGAGTATATGTTTTTGTTCTTTCTTTCTTTCTTTCAAGCAAAATTAGTCTCAAAAGCTACGCAAACTAGAAGATATTAGTTAGAACTATTTCAAAAAATGTGATAGAGCTTTTCTGGTCCAGCGCACAGTGGAACGAGATGGACTTTTGTGTAAAATTTACTTGCATGCCGCAGTTTTTAACCGATTTTAACATTTGTTTTTGCCGCTTGTATCTTATTCAAATAGTTTTAACGAAAGCGCTCTGTTTTTTGTAGATTTTGAGACTAATTATTAATATTTTTGCCGGAATGTACTCTGTATTACGCTACTTTTGGCGTCAATTTTTTGAAAATCATAAATATTTTTTTTTTAAATGCACTAGGGTATTGCAATCTTTAGGATCCGGTAGCCATCTGGTTATTTGTTCAAAAACTTTTTTGCTATTTTTCCCGTAAAAGGATCCTAAATCCCTATCATTTGGGGGGGGGGGGGGGGGAAAGCTAAAAAAAAATAATTCGGGACACGCTATTATTGATGTACTGTTTTTTTTTGCGTTTGTGAAATAAAGTGCCATTTTTGGTTGTAAATGAAAATGAAAAAATACTATTTTCCAAAGAGGTAACTTTTTCGAAAAATAAGTACCTTATTCGAGAAGTAGATGCCTCAAAAAAGCACTTCTTTCTAAATAAGTACATTTTTCAAATAAAGCAAATTCTTCACAATAATTAATGTTCATGAAAACGCACCCATTTCTTAGGGTTTTACATTTGTATAAAGTTGTTATACCAGCACTTTAGAATACTGTGGACTATATTCGGTGGCATTATCTCGGGTGATCAAATATTCCAGTTTAGAGCGATAGCACTAGGCCAGCATTAAAAACCATTCAAAGTGTTTGGCGTTCTTAGGCCAACAGTTTTTTTTATGATCTTTTATATTTCCTCTTTATCTTGATATTGCTTTGCTCAGTTTTTCACCTATAACTAAGGAACCATCGATGATTTGTCATCTCATTCTTCAGTTAAATTGTAGCTAAGTCTTAAATAAATAATTTTTATTAATATACATGTAGAAAATAGTATAAAAATACTGATGTATGTTTGTTTGGTTTAATCTTAAAAATTCACTAATACCTCTCTTTTATTATGGGGAAAAATGAAATTTTTTGAAGATTTCATTCGATAAAATTAGTCCAACTTGATGAAGTGCTTCTGGTGTTATATCTGAAAAACTATGGAAACATGATTCAAGATAACTCATGTCCGACAGCCTCAGAAAATACGTACTATTCTATGTTTATTGCACCAGGTTTTAGCACATTTTTGGCTAGAAAACAGAGTGTACTCACATGGAACGGAATATTATCAATTAAATTTATTATAAAAAAAAAATTTACTGAAATAAAAATTATTTTCCCTTTGAGCAATAAAAAATTACAAGCCTGAAACATGGGGTCTACACACACTACGTTGCAACTCGACAAACGTACGCAAGACATTTTTAATATATTTCATGTTCTGCTTTCGAAAAAAAAAACTGCTACATTTCTCTTGGATATGGGGTGTGTTGTTGTAATTTTTTTTTTTTTAATATATGCATTTCTGTATCTGTAAATGTATATATATGCGAATATATTTCTTAGTTCAACTACATTTTTAATGCTGTACATGTAGTTCTGTCATGTCAAGTTTTAAGCGCCATTGGACCATTATCGTTTTCTGTTTGTTGTGCCCTATTTTCGGTTACCATGTGATGCATATTTTTATCGCTCATTTGTGTACAGCACACATTTTGTATTTAAGTAGGAATTTTTCGATAAAAAAAAATGGTTTTAAACTTGAGGCCAGAGAAAAAAACATTGCAATTGCAATGGTTTCAATGGTAGCACCTTCTGGGGGCATATAAGACAAAGATATCAATAAAGAAGTTAGTAAATTATAAGGTGCGTTTCACAATTATAAGGTCAATCAATTTTTTTTTTACTATATCTTCTGAACGTCGGTCTGTAACAGAAGAATAGTTTCTAGACAAACTGTATATCCTGAGAAGTTTGCAAGCAACAGCGAAAAATAATTTTTACTAACGTTACATTTATTAATTAACATTTACAAAAATACAAGTGTTTCACAATTATAGGGCCATCAAAGTCTTTTTTTTAGCGAAAAGTAATGAAATGTCAATACTTATGTGGAGAAAAATATTGTAATCACTCCCCTCTTTTATAGGATTCACCTCTAATTCGTTTTTCCATACATCCAACAAGACTGTTTATTGTGTTTTGGTCAATTTTGTTTCATTCTATATAGAATGGCTATTAAACTAGCAGTTGATTCAAACAATCGATTACCCCTATACACTCTGTCAATCAAGATGCCCCACAAATTTGTTATGGGGTTGAGGCCACTCCAAAACTGTTATGGTTTCTGAAAAAAACTCTGTTTTTTTCTCTGGCCTGATATCGATTTGAGCGCTATCCTGTCGAAAACACCGCAGTGTATCACATTTTCCCTCCAAAAATATCATCGGACTATTCTCGAGGATTTGTATAAATAAATACAAATACATATACAAAATACAGCCCACATCATTGTACATCCACCACCAAAACTACGTTTTGTGAAACGGAATGGTTGCTTTCTGTCCTTCCAAATTCTACTTTTTCATCGGAAAATATTGCCTAAAGAGCTTTAATTCAAATTAAGCTTAGATTGGAAAGTAGATGGTCCCAGAATACACAAAACATAAAAAGTTTGGGAAATATTTACTTTATTTCTTAACATAATCTCCTTTAAGTTCGATGCATTTTTCCAGTGATATTTTATAGTTTCGATGCCCTGTCTTTAAAAAGGACTGTCTATCTCCTTAAAATAGCCATCAGCCACAGACTCCACCTCTTAGTTGTTGGCGAAGCTTTTACTACCGGCCATTTTTTCAACTTTTGAAATAGAAAATATACCGAGGGAGCTAAATCTGGAGAACAAGATGCCTGATTAAGCAATTCGAACTAGAGATGGGCATGGGCCTCACTTATGAGGCCCAGCCCAGCACAAGCACGAAATTCATTTTTAAAAAAGGCCCGAGCCCGCACGATCATTTTTTGAAAAGGCCCAGCCCAGCCCAGCCCAGCCCAACAGGAAACTAATATATGAAAATATAAGTACAATTTTTTCTTTCTGTTTATTGATATAAGTATAAAATGCGTACATGAGTTTTAAAATAACGTAAATTACATATTTTGATACAAAAATATAATCTTATCTAAGTTACTGCTTAAGAGCCTGGTACGCCTTTCATTTAATATTATTCCTGACGTAGAAAATATACGCTCGCTGGTTGCCGAGCTAACTGGAATTGCTAATACGGCTTTAGCTAATGTTCTTAACAAATCCATTTCTTTGGCATTTTGCCAAAATTCTAAAACACTCTGCCCTGGGGCCAAAGATGAATTGTAATACTTTTCAATTTCGACTTCTATAAGACTCCTTTCCTTTTTAATTTTTTTTCTAAAATTATCATCTAAAAACTCGCCGAACTTTTGCTCTCCTGTATTAAGGGCAACATTTTCTGAAATAGCATAATACTTATCACCTTCAAAAAATTCTAAAGCCATACTCTTGACAGTGTTAAGGACATGCTGTTTTTGCTCATCAGATAAGAAATTAAGTTTTTTAAATGGCGGATTAAGAAACACGCCGACTAAATGAACTGTTGTAGACATAAATCGTTTTTTTAAAGAGCTTAGTGTAGCACATTTAAGCTCCGTTATAACCTCCGAATCAAAAGTAGACGTACTACAATGTTTTATTAGTTTTTCTGACCACAGTGTGAATATATGAATGGTAGGCTCTTTATCGGAGCTTAACTCTTCAGAGCATTCCTTGAAGGGTTTTAAAAATAAAAGTAGCTTTTCCAACAAGTTGAAATCAATGTCGGAAATTCGGTGCAATTCATCTTTCTTTAACAAAATATTTTTTATTTCTTGCTTCACTTCGTTGATGCTATTGAGCATTATATAAATGGAGTTCCAGCGAGTCTTTATGTCTTGTTTTAAAGTTTTCGACAACTTATTATTTAGTTCAGAGTGTTTAAAAAATTTAACAAGTTTTTTCGAACTGTCAATCAAAGTTTTAACGTGAAGAACTGGGTGCTTCTCAAAGATGTCATTCATTACTAAATTTAAGTTGTGACATGCACATGAAAGTCTTTTGTAATGAGAAAATGCATTTACAACATTTGCGCCATTATCTGTTACTATAACTGAGTTTTTCAATTTATCTTCTAAGTTAAAGTCGTCTAAAATTTCACTCACACTTTTGAAAATGTTATCACCTGTTTTTTTGTCATCTAAAGATTCTTTAACTCCTAATAGGGATGCTTTTAGTTGAAAATCCGTGCTAATGTAATGGGAACTAAGGGACACAAAACTCTTTTGAGTGTGGCTATCTGTCCACATATCAGTTGTAAACGAGACGGTCTGATCCGCCAAATCTAATATTAGTTGTGCTTTTAATTCGTTGTATTCAGCCACCAAAACTTTGGTTGTTAAAGTTTTTCTGGAAATGACCAAGTCTTCTATTTTTTGCATACCGTATTGAGCGCCAATATTGACAAGAGCCTGTGCATAATCGCGAAAACCACAACCTAGTTGCCAAAACCAACGAATTAATTTTGATGCATGTTCTGTGTATGTTTCACTTACCTTCACTAATGTTAAGTGGGTTTAAATCTTTTGCCACGAAGGCCAATTGCTTGCATACTAAGTCCTCTAGCACCCTCTTAGGTACCAATTTCTTAGAAAACATCATATCTAATGTGCCTTGCCCTGCACATGTCTCCGCAATGGCTGGCAATGTACATTTGTGGCGTAAAAGAGTTCCCGTTCCATGCTTTTTCGTATACGCCAAGATAGTTTTGCATTTTCTGCAACACACAAAGTCAACAGAGACTTTTTTAAACTCAATTAAAGTAAATGTACGCCATACATCGCTTTTTCCGTTTGGGTTTTCAATTAATACTATATCTGGATCATTATTTCTGATCCCGTCCTGTATGAATTGCTTAGACATTGCTTTTATTTTGTTAAAGTTATTTATTTTCGTAGTTTTTGTTTTGCTCTGTATTTTCTCTTAGTGACCACAGATTACCTAGATACGCCACCAAAGACAAACGAAATATGTAAATGTAAATAAATGGAAATCTACGACGTTTGGATAGAAGAGAGCAGCAACTAAATACGTTTAAATAATAATAATTATTTTATGTTGTTTTCTCTTTTACACCATATAAAAAAGCACAGCAATAACTCTTTTCCACGCCACGATAACTCCTGTGTCGTATCTGGGTAATGCGTGTGTTCGTGACGTTCGTTGTTCCATAAAAAGCAAAGGAAAAACGCAAATAAAGAACAAGTGACGTCAAAAATTGAATTTTCCAATTTCTGTAGTTTATCTGTCTTGTAGTTTATCGATATCAGTGATGAGAAAGCAAAATAAACATTTTTGTAGTATCGATATAAGTGATGGGAAATAATATCGAAAAAGTATTAGTAATTAGATTAAAAAATTTTTCGTGCCTTGTGTGCCTTCCTTGCTTTTTCGTGTTTTTCGGGCTTTTTCGTGCCTGTGTTTTTCGTGCTTTTGAGGTGAGGCCCAGGGCGGCACGAAACACGCACGAAAATGAATTTTGAGGCCCAAGCCCAGTGTGCCACACGGGGGCCCGTTGGGTCATGAAAAAAAGCACGGCCCATGCGCACCTCTAATTCGAACTTTAATTTATGGATTTTCGTCTTCGCAATAGTGGATGTGTGAACTGAAGCAGTGTTTTGACGAATCAGCACTTTCATTTTCGGCAAATGTGGCCTTTTTTCTTCAATTTCATCATTTATATGCTGCAATAAGTTAGCATAGCGCTCGCCGTTGACTGTTTTTCCTTTTTGAAGATAATCAATAAAAATTATCCCACGTGTATCCCAGAAAACGCCACAACCTTGCCTGCAGATGAAAATCTCTTCGCTTTCCTTGGACACGATTATTGCATTTCAGTCCTCTGTTTTGCCTGTTCCTTTGCCTCAGGTGTGAAGTGGTGAATCCATGTCTCATCCATGGTTACGAGACTCGGCTCTATTGCTTTCAAACCTGGTCTTATTCTATTGTGAGATGCGACGCCGGTCTTATTTTATTGTGAGCAAACGCGGCATCCACTACTTTCTAATCTCCAAGTTTTCGATTAATACGCGATGCACAAAATTTTTTGCAACTTTTGTGGAAAATTTTAGCCACGACAAGCCAGAAATGATCTCGTTTAGACTCTGCCACACCATATTTTATACTCGTAATTTAAACAAAGTGACTTAATATATATATTTTATGGGGTTGCCACTTTTCACCAAAGTATTTTTTACTACTGCTGCCATATACACGTCAGGCCAGGTTATTCTGGGAACGCCCTCGTACATATTTCAAATGCAAAATTATACTGGATTTTTTTGTGGCGCATTTTTATTTTAAGAATTTGTTTCTGCTTCTTAAATTGTATATTTTTGTTAGGTTTTGAAGCAGTCCAAATGGCTGCCTTGGATATATTTGTGTAATTCAACGTCCTCAAGCCGTTTAGTAACATGGGCATGGTTTTGCTTGAAATATGAGTCTTAGTGCGGAGGTTAAGGTTACGTTCGGTTCAAGGATGCTTGAGCGAACAGTATATTTTTTGATTTTTTCAATAATGTTTTTTTTTTTTTCAATAATGTTGTACAACCCAAAGACTATGATAAATTTGCATGCCGATTTCTTTAATTGCTAAAGTGATAAATTGACATTGCTCAAATTCAAACAGGTTGCGTGCCTTATGGAACTATTAAGAATTTTAAAGTTTCGATAGCTTAAAACACTGAAAAGGCTCGCCAACTTTGATTTTAAAATTATGAAACATTAACACTTTTGTCCTTGTTGTTCTAGAATTGCACCGCTGGTCCAAAAAATGTCATCTCTTGCTATTTTTACTGTTTACCCTTTCTCTAGAAAGTATTCTTACCATACAGTCCGTCTCTCTGCAGATATAGTAAACAATATAGGGACCTTATAATTGTGTTGAAGTTGAACGCCTCCACATGATACCCTGGGAAATTTCATATTCCAATAAAATAAGAGTTGCTCAAAAAGGACTTTAACATAAATTTTAATTTTGAGTTCTAAAAGCAAAAAAAAAAACATTAAAAATCATATTAAGGTCAAAAGTGAGACCGAGAATATTTAAGTCATATATAAATGTTCCCTAATAGTGCAATCCACTTAAAGAGTTTAATCTAAGAGCTGTAGATTAATACAAAGTATGACCATAAAGTGCGAGTACGAGCATGTGTTAGATAGACGCAAAGTCAAATCTCACGGTCGCCCCTAAGTAGAAAAATTTCATGTAGAAACAATTTATTCAATTGCAACTTAACAATTATCACAACATTCAATACATCGCTGATGAAGGCTGAAATGCCAGAAACTGGTCTGATTAAAAATGGAGTGTAGTTATTAATTTTAAATATTTTTTTAATTCTTATTTTTTATATCATTTTAATGATTAATTAAAGCAAAAACTATTGGCACATTTGTCTCATAAATTTATCTATATTCTGCATGACACGTTATACAGCTGTTTCGGGAAGAGTTACCAAGCTTCATTTTTATACAGTATACCACTATGTGGTTTGGGTATAATTAACAAAAATATTTGACCTAGACCCATCTTTTATTTTACCGATTGACTCAGAATCACTTTCTGAGTCGATTTAGCGATGTTCGTCCGTCCGTCTGTCCGTCTGTGTGTCCATGTAGACTGTGTGATCAAACTACAGGGTCGCAACTATGAATATATTTTGAGGAAATTTGGTATATAAGATTTTATCGGATGAAAGCTGTTGAAATTGGTGTAACTCGGTCCATGTTGAGACCTAGTCCGCATACAAATGACCCTTATGAAATCGACATTAATTGCCATAAGATCGAAATTATCATGCAGATCTCAGTCAAATTGGGCTTGTGTGTCTTTATTACACCTATTAATCAATAGTCCAAAAATAGACCCTATAGGACAATTCTTAGTCATAGGCCCCATATAGAGCTGCTTCCCGATATTCGCTTAAATCTATCAAAAAACAAAATTATTGCACATATTTTTCTCAAATTTGGTTTGTATATATTTTTTCAAAATATAAGTGACTTTACCAAATATGGCCCATTTTTCTACCTAGTCGCCCTATAAATATAGCACCCCATATGAACTTTTTCATATATGCAGACAAAAAATTATCAATAACAATGCCACCCAAATTTGGTTTATGCTTATTTTCTATACCCAATTAGTTGGACCGAAGAGATAGGGTCTCTAAACCATGGTATAGGGTATCGTATAGTCAGTCTAGACCAACTATAATTTTCTTACTTGTTTTTGCTTATTTATTTAATAGATATTTACAAAATTATATACTGTAATATTTGAAATCATATATTAATAATAATCTATAAGTGGCATAACTTAATAGTTGTGAGTCAGATTGGCATTATAAAGCTGATTTTCGATTTGCTTATAAATTTAAATATTATTTAACGCCTATAAAATGGTATATATTTTTGCATTCATCCAAATTACAAAGGGTACATAAAACCAACAGACGAACTTGTGAAAGATCTGCCATTGATGTATAATAGCCCACTTCTAGCTCTTATTACATTGTGGAACAAATTCAGGTTAGCAAAAGTTAGGTCGATTCTGAGAGTGAGGGGAGAAAATAGAGGCTAAATTAGAAGACCCGTATCGCGGCGTTTGTTTATGTTACTTCGAATTTTTTTTAATCGACCTTCGAAATTTGCAGTCAAATGCCGATTTTCAGCATATTATTTATATGGTTTTTTGGCTTTAACTCGTCGACTAACTTATATTTTTTCAATCTGTAAAAGCCAAATTATTGCTAGAGACCTGTGCAATTAAAATTTTTTAAAAAATTGATTTTGAAAATTTTTGTGGTGCTTATGAAGCAAAATGTTGGAAAAATTATTTATTTTTCATGCTTTTTGAAAATATTTCTTTTTTGCTTTCTGTTTGATCTATAATATGCTTCTCAGTTTCTTCAATAAATTTAATTTGAAAAGAAAACAATCATAATACAAAACTTGCGTTTTCCAGCTTAACATTAATTTACTTCTCATTTTTTATGTACCAATTTGATTCAGCGTTGGTTTTGAAGGAACATTGAAAAAGAAATAATAAAAATATGGAAAAAATATATATTTTTATATATTTTTTTGTTGTGAAAAGTTTTAAGTAAAAAATTTAAATAAAGTAAATTAAAGTAAAGTAACTTAAAATTCAAAAAGCTTGAAAAAAAAATAATTTTTCCAACATTTTGCTTCATGAGCACCACAAAAATTTTCTAAATCAATATTTTTAAAAATTTTAATTGTTGCGCAGGTCTCTAGCAATAATTTGGTTTACAGATTGAAAAAAATATCAATTAGTCGACGAGTTATAGCTGAAAATCGTTATATGCTGAAAATCGGCATTTGACTGCAAAGTTCGAAGGTGGATTAAAAAAAAAATTCGAACTAACATAAACAAACACCTCGATACGGGTCTTCTAATTTAGCCTCTATTTTCACCCCTCACTCTCAGAATCGACCTAACTTTTGCTAGCCTGAATTTGTTCCACAGTGTAATGAGACACGTAACATGAGATGAAAATACTGAAGTGTAAGTAGGGTTAGCACCATAATCTAGTTGTTAATATAAGTCATGGAATTGCAAGCATCTTGACATTAGATATAAGATTATCCCTTTTCGTATTTTTTAAAAGTTGCAGTATTGGTTTCCAGTATTCACAAAGTGGTTTAGCAGAATGTACAGGTAGAAAATGTATTTTTTTTCACATCTATTTCCCCACTCCTCAGCCCAAAAAGTGTTCAAACTCTCGGTCGAACCCCCTAGAATTTTGCGAATTGGAAAAAAACTGAGAAATACAAAGTTTTGAGCTAATCAAAAAACACTTGGAGGTGGCTCAACGCGATTGAATATTTCAAGTGTGTTTTATATGGGGAAAATATGACTTTCTTTCAGATTTTACGAAAATTTCGTTCTACTGTTTAATTTTTCCAACAAAGTGTTATATAATTCAGGATCAGCATTAGATTATTTTTTTAAAAAGCTATAAAACTTCAAAATCAAATAAAAACTCGCCAAGAAATAGCAAATGCCCCAGATCACTTTTGTGCCAAAAAAAAACTAGGTCATGAAATTTGATGTCATTTTTTTCAACTTTAAGAAATTAATTAAAGCCAACATTTTGTTTTCGTCTCTATGCCTGTAGGTACTCAGATCTGAAGTATTGTTTTATTACCACCTTGTTCACCTATTAAGCATTGAGACCGAATATGGAAAAATTTGTTGATAAAATTTTGAAAACTCCTTTTTCAAGTTTTGAAAAATTTTCTTAAACAAAATTTAAAAAAATTGATCCAGCTCCATAAGTTCTTGTTACACGCATGTTGGAAATTAACTGTACGACTTTTTGGGTAAATCCCTATGCCAGAATTTTTTTGACAAGGATTTTATTTTTGCGGATTTCGAGAAAAATGGGATTTTGGTTAAATATTCTGTAAATTTACTCTTTCCAAATACTTTGTAACAAAAATTCATCACTTTCCTACTTTTAAATGTTATATTTTATCTTAATAGTCTAGGGTTTCGGAAAAAAATAATATGACGCCATTAACCCCTTTGGAATTGGGGTCACATATGACCCCAAGCTAATAAAAGACAATTTTATCAAAAATTCAAATATTTTGTAAGTGCTGTTGAATTTTTAGATGCGATGCTTAAAATATAATAACCAAATGTGTAGAACTTCCGTTCCTAAAATCTGGGATAAATCCGAGAACGTTAACCCATTACTTGCCAAGGCCAGCTTTGGATTTTTAGATATTTTTAAATAAAAATTACGGAAACCGAGTTTTTCTATTAAAATCGATGAAACCACTATTTCGAATTTAAGAAAAATAATTCGATTATTTTTTATTTATTTAAGGCTTCAGTATTCCTGGGATCAAAATAATCCATTGTGATATATCTTTGGTGCAATTATCTGCTTATTGCTCGCGAATTTAAATTAAAACAACTTTTAACCAATTTTGTTATAAAATTATTTTATGTATAAAAACTATCTTTATTTTTTGAAATAAAATAAGAAGCTCCACAAATGACACAAAGCTAATAAAAGACTATTTATTCAAAAGAATATGAAATATAAAATTATTTTTCTTTATTTTGGTTGATTTAGTGTGCGATTCAAATTGTTTTCTGTAACTTGCAAAATTTTGGATTTTTAACATAAAGCAATAGTACTACCAACATACAACAAATCAACTAAATTGGAAATATCAACTTCCAAAATTATTTGTTTATTTGTTGATTTCACATGGACCGAAGAGATAGGGTCTCTAAACCGTGGTATAGGGTATCGTATAGTCGGTCTAGACCGACTATAATATTCTTACTTGTTTATCTTAATAAAGTGACTGGGAAGCGACAGTAAAACCGATGTGTGTATTATTGAAATTCCCATAAATTCTTAAGGGACCACATGGATCTAGCAACCACAAAAATTTTTAATTTTTTTCCGCTTTTTATTTGCGTTCTTGTTATGTTTTCTTTATTATTCATTTGTTATATTTATCACTCACTGATGCTTTTCAAATATATTTTGACATGTGCTTCCTTTCATGCGACTGCTTCCTTGTTAATGTAAAATTTTGCATTCTTTTTATACCCTATACCACTATGTGGTTTGGGTATAATGACTTTGTGCTGCTGTTTGTAACAACCAAAAATATTTGACCTAGACCCATCTTTAATTATACCGATCGAATCAGAATCACTTTCTGAGTTGATTTAACAATGTCCGTCCGTCCGTCCGTCCGTCCGTCCGTCTGTGTGTCCATGTAAAGCTTGTAATCAAACTGCAGTTCGCAAATATGAATATATTTTGATGAAATTTGGTAAATAAGCTTTCATCGGCCATGGGATGAACGCTATTGGAATTGGTGAAAATCGGTCCATGGTCAGACCTAGCCCCCATACAAATTACCCCTATGAAATCGACATAAATTGCCATAAGATCCAAATTGTCATATAGATCTTACTCAAATTGGGCTTTGTATGCGTTCATTACGTCCATTAATGCGTAGTCCAAAAATGATCCCTTTGGCCCCATATAGAGCTGCTTCCCGATCTTCACTTAAATCTATTAAAAAACAAAAATATTGCACTGATTCTTCTCAGATTTTGTTTGTATATATTTTTGCAAAATACAAGAGACTTTACCAAACATGATCAGGATCGGTCCATTTTCGGACCTAGTCCCCATATAGATATAGCATCCGATATGAACTTTTTCATATCTGCAGCCAAAAAAATTAATAAAAATCAGACTCAAATTTGGTGTTTGCTTATTTTGTATGTCCAGTTTGTTGGGCCTAAGAGTTAGGACATGGTATAGGGTATCGTATAGTCGGTCTAGACCGACTATAATTTTCTTACTTGTTTTTTTTTTTTTTTTTTTTTTTTGTTGTTCAGCTGCTCTTTCAGTTGTCTTTTTTAAAATTGTGTTATTTTGCCAGTTCGTGTTATCTCTTCAATGGATGGTTTACCAACATGTGTACAACATCGTGTAGTATTTAAAGACATAATCACACTAACACTCACACAGTTACACGTAGTGAAGAGTAGAGAGTATGGAATATAACAGAACAGAACAAAACAAAACAAATGCAACAAGCATATTTTGATGGTTTTGTAATGAAGTTTTGACATTTGTCTTGTACATGCTCGTATTATTCGATCAACATTGTTGTAGTTGAAGTTTTTTGTTGTTGTTTTTTTTTTTTTTTTTCTTTTGTTTTTTCAAGTTTCTGCATGTGTTAATACGCAACACATGTCGCTGGGAGTTGTAGGTGTTATTTATAAATAAACAACGAAAGTATTTTTTTTTATGCATTTTACCTGCGTTTTTCCATAAGGTTGTCTTGTTTCCATTTTTGTTTCAGTGGTGAGAAATAATCAAAAACCCATTTCATGTGTCACTCTGTAGTATTTTTTTTTCTTTTTAATATTATAATGGTATTACCAAATGATGGCTCAATGGGGAATTCGAATGCTAGATAGTCTTTTTTTTTTGTTCTCAATAAACAAAAAAATGCGAACAAAAAACAAATAATCTCATCGTTGTTGCTTTACTCAACAGTTATATTTAGCTTTACGTAAAGGATGTAATGTATACATAGTATGTCTCATAATTATAATGCCACTTTAAATATTGATCCGACAGTTTTTCACTCCGTAGATGTCGGGACAGACCAGTTGTAGAGTTGAATATCACGTTTTCCGACGCACTATGGGGTATTTGTACTGAAAAGCTGGCACTAAATAAACGGGTTTTCCGATCCGCGTAAATATGTGTACTATTGAGTTTTCGGGATCGTTGATTTCAAATCTGAAGTCAAAATTTCGAAAATCAAAAGGGCGGACACAAAATGGCGGACCATTTTTCTCAAACCACTAAATTACACCAAGCTGATTTTCTATCTTAGGTCCAAATTTATGTCATTTTTTGTGAATTTTTGGTGTTTTGTATTGTAAAAATAATAAACTGAGAATACAAAGAGTTTCATAAAAGTTTAACATGATATTTTGGTTGAAACTTTTTATAAGAAGCATTTGATTTTCCCATTTCATTTAAATTTAATCTGAATTTGCTATGGAGCTGGGTTTAACAAGTAAGCATACCTAAGACAATTGGTATTTTGAAATAAAATGTTAAGTTCGTTTTCTTAGGTGCCCAAAAATGTGTCCAATTTTCTTATATAATTCTTATAATTTGTTATAATTTTTGTTATAATTGTTATATCCCACGTACTGTTACCAATAGGTCAACTGTCAGAGGACGCCGCTGAGGCGCGCAACAAATATTTTCGCTTATGCAGACTAAATTTTGCAAGAAAAGCTTCAAGAGAATCGCGAAACCGAGACGTGAAAAACAGACTTTTGTTAACATCTGACCCATTAATATCGAGCTCTAGTCCAAATCAGCAAAAGAAAAGCAAACCATTTAACCCAGAAACAATAACACTTTTTTATCTGAAGAAGAGTATCGAGAAGAAAATGAAGAGCAAGAACATGATGATGTTAGTTACGATGATTATCGCGATGAGGATGATGATTATGGTTGTTTCGATGAGGAAGACGATGAAGTAGACGATCAGAAAGACGATGAAGAAGTACACTTATAAAGTTGTTTAGTAATTTTTAATAAAAAAAAATATCCACGCTTCCACGAGCACGAATATTATGTATTTTTTCTCGAAATGAAAGGTCAGGAACCCCAAAAAACTAAAAAATTCAAATCTGCGACCCCAAATTCTCAAATTCAGTTTAAAAAGCAGCTACCCCGAAAACCCGTAAAGACAAGATTTGAAGTGAATGCGTTTAATTTTGGTTTTAAGAAAAATGGTCCGCCATTTTGTGTCCGCCATTTTGATTTTTGAAATTTTGAATTCAGATTTGAGATCAGCGATACTGAAAACCCCTTAAGACAAAGTTTAGTAGAAATGCGCTTAGGTTTGAGAAAAATGTTCCGCCATTTTGTGTCTGCCATTTTCATTTTTGAAATTTTGAATTCAGACTCGAATTCAGCGACCTCCAAAACCATTATATTACCAAATTTCCGATAAATACCGTAACACGCTCAATTTTTATTAGCTTTTTACCTTGCAAAACACCGTTTTTTTTTCGAAGTCTTCGAAAACCATGAAATGCAAGTTTGTGCAACCTGCACCTGCGAAATTTTATTACAATATATGTCAAACAACAAACTTTATCCATATCTTAAAGGGGCGAAACGGGGCTCATAAACAAAAGTTCCAACATACAGGTATATTTTTTTTAACTTCTCAATTTTTAGGTACTCCTAAGAAAACCGGAATTAAACTTAAGTAACTTAGACTTAAACGTAACTTATGTATCAGTTAACTAAAACACTAAATATATAACTCTTATCTTCAAGCGTTTACTGCACTTTCAAAGAACGTAAACATTGCCCTTTTTCGATTCATCAAAAAATTTCATATCAATTAATTGGAAAACCTCAACTTCAACGGTTTCCCGGCTGCGCAAAATTTACTATATTGTTATTTTATCATTATAACCTATACCACTATGTGGTTTGGGTATAATGACTTTGTGCTGCTGTTTGTAACCACCAAAAATATTTGACCTATACCCATCTTTAATTATACCGATCGAATCAGAATCACTATCTGATTTGATTTAACGAAGTCCGTCCGTCCGTCCGTCCGTCCGTCTGTGTGTCCATGTAAAGCTTGTAATCAAACTGCAGGTCGCAAATATGAATATATTTTGATGAAATTCGGTATATAAGCTTTTATCGGCCATAGGATGAAAGCTAATTAAATTGGTGAGAATCGGTCCATGTTCAGACCTAGCCCCCATACAAATGACCCCTATGAAATCGACTTAATTTGCCATATGATCCAAATTATCATATAAATCTTAGTCAAATTGGGTTTGTATGTGTTTATTACATCCATTAATCAGTAGTCCCTATGGGACAACTCTTATTCATAGGCCCCATATAGATCTGCTTCCCGATCTTCACTTAAATCTGTCAAAAAACAAAAATATTTCACTGATCCTTCTCAAATTTTGTTTGTATATATTTTTGCAAAATACAAGAGACCTTACCAAACATGGTCAGGATCGGTCCATTTTTGGGCCTAGTCCCCATATAGATATCCGATATGAACTTTTTCATATCTGCAGACAAAAAAATGTATAAAAATTTCACTCAAATTTGGTTTATGCTTATTTTACA
Source organism: Cordilura impudica (assembly GCA_963682025.1). Lineage (NCBI taxonomy): Eukaryota > Metazoa > Arthropoda > Insecta > Diptera > Scathophagidae > Cordilura > Cordilura impudica. Next base: position 38,016,381 of record OY821517.1, read on the forward strand.
TGTCCAGTTAGTTGGGCCTATGGGGTAGGGTCTATAAACGCATGGTATAGGGTATCCTATAGTCGGTCTAGACCGACTATAATTTTCTTACTTGTTAGACATGATTTAGTGGTCAATTAACTATGCGATTAAAATTATTTCATGGGTTAAAACGCAATTTAAAATTTTGATTTTTTGCCAGCTTTTCAGTACGAATACGCCTTAGTGCGACGATTAACTGAACAGCACGAAATTTGCCCCATTTTGTTTTTTTAACTAAGTCACTATAACAAACATGGAGAACTTTTTCATATAATTTGGCACTTCTCCCCTCATTCCTCTTTTCTATTTATCATTAGCAACACAGTCCATTTCTTTTACTAGACTGATTTGGAATTTGTTTATGTGATCCAAAAGAAACCAAATTTTGTTTTTAAATTAAGTTTTCTAAATTACGTGACTTTGTGTAGAGGTAAAACCAGTTTCTATTTGTAACAATACTTCGAATAAATTTGTAAATATAGTACTACATCTGTAATCCGGACACTCTTTAATCCGGACTATCCAGTAGTCCAGACAGCTCAACAATTCGGATTGCTTAAAAATTTTATCTCTATAGTCCAGATATTGGATTGTTTTTTCTTTTTTTTTGTTTTGTTTTTTATTGGACGTTATTTTACTCCAAACAGTTATCTTCAACATTGAGTATGTCTTTGTGGATAATAGATGCGTATTATTATTATATTGTGTTGATGTTACTTAATGTTGTCGTTTTATTCATTTGTTTCTGTCGTTGCCAGATTTAACAAAAAAATATCGCTGAAGAAGTTGGAAAATCCCAACGAAACGCAGGAGAAAAAATTAAATAATAATCTTTTCTTTAAATTTTGAAATGACCTTGGAAGCCCGTCAGAAATAAAAGTTCTGAGTATTCATTATATAGAAAATTAACAATGACAGAAAAATGCAAAATATTGGACACGATTGAAAGTTGAAAATCAATCAAACCAGTAGCTGACCAATACAATGTATCGCAGTCAACTTTATTGGATATAAAAACAAAAAAAGATAAAATAAGAAAATATGTGTGTCAAGCGTTAAGAGGATCGGGTATGTAATTTTTGCATTTTAAAAAATATTGGTGAGCTAGCTGAAAATAAAATCTTAATTTAGGAAAAAGAAAAACTTTCAGGCTTGGTGAAAATCCACAGGTGGAAGAAGCGTTGATGACATGGTTTATTCAGTAACGCCATTATCACGTGCCAATATCGGCGGAGCATATAAAATATAAAGCTAAATAAATATTTTCACAGACAGATTTTGGGATATGATAACTTTAAATCTCAAAATGGAATCAGATGCTTAAAAATATGTGGGAAAAAATTATCAGGCGTTAATTCTGCAGTAGCGCCGCACAGTGGACCATATTTTGAGAAGGCGGCCAAAAATCATTTTGTTTTTGTTACCGATTTTAAAGTTATGTTATTCATTTAAAAGTAAATACTAGTAAACCTAGGGAGCCTAAAAACTGCAACTCTATCTCAACTATATCATAGCGAACAGGGTCTTGCTAAAATTAAAAATTTCGTTGTAAATTTTTATTTTTGAATTTTATTTATTTTATTTATTTATTCAGTCTATGGAATCATCCTTACAGACTACTTAAAGTATATGTACATTTATATTATAATTTATATATATAATTAAACATTTAACAAAATTGATATATAACATTTATTTAATTCAGTTGATTTAATGCATTTAAGTGTAATATAATATCTCTTCTCACAATATCCAAACTTTTATTAAAATCAATAAACTGATACAGCATATTAAACTCATCACAAATTCTACGTAGTGGATTAAAATTAGCATAGTTTGTACAATAATATTTGATAGTTAGAAAGTTATAATTTCTTGATGATCGAAAAGGAATATTTATATTTATTTTGTTGATAAGAAATTCAGATTTAAGACTACCATTTAACAGTTTTAACAGGAAAGTAACATTTAGCATATGTCTGCGACTTTTCAATGTAGGAAGCTTAATTAGAGCCAGACGATTTTCATAAGATGGCAACCTCATATTAGGATCCCAGCCCAAACCACGAAGACAAAATAACAAAAATTGTTTTTGAACTGATTCAATTTTATTCGAATGTATATGATATTGCGGATCCCAGACTACAGACCCATATTCGAGTATTGGTCTTACCAAGGTAGTAAACAATTGTTTTGTCGTATACGGATCCGAAAACTCTTTAGCCCACCGTTTAATGAATCCAAGTACACCAGTTGCTTTATTTATTGTTAGCGAAATATGACTTCTAAAGTCTAATTTTTTATCCAGAAGTACGCCAAGGTCGTTGAATGAATCAACTAAATCAAGCACAGCATTATTCATGATATACCGACCATTTATTGGAATTGATCTTGTAAAAATCATATATTTGCATTTTTTGACATTTAGGTCCATTAGATTCATATTACACCAAGTAGTTAAACGATCAATATCATTCTGTAAAAGTGATTGTTGATCAAGATTGTTAAGGGTAAAAATTAACTTTACATCGTCTGCATACATTAATGTAGTTGAGTGTTTAATTACAGAAGGAAGATCATTTATAAATAGCGTAAATAAAAGAGGTCCCAAGTGACTACCTTGAGGTACACCAGATAATACTTTTATGTTGTTGGAATACGAGTTACGAAACTTAATACATTGTGTTCTGTCTTTTAAATATGATCCGATCCATTTTATTAGCATTATACCAAAGCCCATACGGTCAAGCTTAAACAACAATAGATCATGATTTACTTTATCGAATGCCTTGCTAAAATCATTATAAATAACATCTGTTTGTTTCATATTAATAAAACCATCATTTACTAAAGTTGTAAGCTCCAAAAGATTTGTTATTGTAGAGCGTGATTTGCAGAATCCATGTTGCGTTGGAGATATGACAGAGGACACATGATGTGACAACGTGTCATATATAAGTTTTTCAAATAGTTTTGGAATAGCACTTAATTTAGCAATACCTCTATAATTCGAAATACCAGCTTTAGATCCAGACTTAAAGAAGGGAATAATAAATGATTGTTTCCAAATGGGAGGAAAGTAACCCAATTTAAGGGATATGTTAAACATATAAGTCAAAGGAATATACAATAAATGACTGTAACTTTTTTGATTTAAAAGATTTTGAAGTGAAATAAATTTTGTATAATTTTGCGGCTTCCATACTATTAATGTTAAAAATGTAAAATCACTGAGTCATTCCGAAATATAAAAAACTAATTTTTTAAAAAGGTCAAAATTTTCCGAAAATCTCCTACTTAATAGAGCATAACTCCTGCCAGTCAAAAGCAGTCAGAAAAAATCTTGCACTCTTCTATAGTCCGAACCCTCCCCTATACTCCTATACCCCATTATATACCCGCCAGTTTCCGCCCGTGTGCATCAGAACAATTTTTCTTACCCAAGGTTAGATATTTTATGCAAAATTTATGAATACAAAAGTTGTCCACTATGTGGTTAGAATATATTAAGTTTGATGTGATGTTTGTAACTGCCAAAAATATTGGACCTTTATCCATCTTTTATTATACGGATCGACTCAAAAACAATTTCTGAGTCGATTAAACGATGTCCGTCCGTCCGTCTGAGTGTTATGAATACAAAAGTTGGTCGTACCGGTGCACCGCGGTGTATTTTTTTGCGTGTCGGTAGAGTTGTCAGGAGTTGTTATATACTTATAAAAAAGGGTTGAGATATAATGTGCTTAACTGTTACAGGTACATTTACATAGGTATCTTTCAAAAACATTAATTAGTCTGAATTAGAGTTATAAAGTTAAAATACCTGACAAAATGGGAAACAATTTAGATAACAGTTACATGATAAAAAAAAAATATTGCGACATAGCCCTTTAAGATATGAGCAGGTATGCTTCACCTTTTAAAAGGGGTTAGGGTGTGGGTTTTTTGTGTTTCTAAAAGTGGTAATAAAAGATAAAAAATTTTATTTTACATAATTGCAAGAAAGAGTATTTATAATAATGTTTCCACAATTATTATTCATTACAATTTGTGCAATGGCTAAGTACTGTTACAGAGATCTGGCAGATATTTATTTTCAACGAAATGATGTAGACGATGTAATTTTGCACATAGTGGGCAACGACTTCTTTAAGAATTGTAACCTAGAAGACATTGAAATGCACAAAGGAAAAATTACTAATTTTGCATCGAATTTGAAAAGACGGTACATTGAATGCTCTCATAGCAAGGCAAAGATGTACAAACGTTACCAAGACTGGTTAATAAAGGAACTTATTTTTGAGAGTGCATCTACAACTGCCAACGAAGGTGGAAAAAAGGGTCGACCGGCAAAACCAATTGACGGGTGTAGTGAAAGATCTCGAAGGTGCAAGCTGGAGAATATCAATGAAGAAATTTCTCAAAGAATTATTAAGGATTCATTTTTGCACCAAATTCAACCAACCCAAAATAAAAAAAATAAAATTGAAATAATTGAAAAAATAATAGAAGCGAGCCCAAGGCGCACAAAGAGGATTTTGAAAAGCATTCCTACACCAACTGAAGATAAGAAATTTACGCCGGAAGTAGCGTTCGCCCTATTTTTGGATTTGAAATTAACCAAAAATCAATATAAGGAATTGCGGAAGCGACCCAATGAAAAGAATTGTGGGATTTTTCCAGAATATCGAGATTTAGTTTCTGCCAAAAAAGAATGCTTACCTTCACAATTGTGACGGTGATCTTTTTTTGCTCTGAACTGTAACAAAAGAATTTCTGTTACAAGCAGAATAAGAAAGAAGAAAAAAATAATAACCTTGATCTTGAAATTATTTTCAAGTTCAAGTATGTACATATAAACAACAACTTATATGGTAATAGGTTGATGGCATTATTATTTTTTTTGGCGCATTTTTTCTCTTCATTGTGTTGAAGTAAATCATGAACACATTCATATGCAATCATGCTGGTCAAACCACGTATTTTCTTGTATTGATCTCACTTGCTCTCATAGTCATATATGAGTGGGAGTGTTATAAATACTAGAGAATATTATGAATGCATATGAATGTTCTCATTGAATTGGTGGTGACTTTGTTTTTTTTTAATAAACAGGTTTTTATCTGGACATGAATGAATGAAAATGAGAAGGCTGAATGTAAGAAAGTTAAATTTAAGTCGGGGAGTTGAATTTTGATTTTTGAAGACAATGGTTGAGGAAAAACCCTCTTAAGAATTTAAAAATAAAAATGTAGTTTAATTTAGAAACTTTAAGAAAAAAAAATTAGATTTTAGTGACAATTTATCTTTTTGTATTAAATCTGTAATTATTAAAAAAAAAAAAAAAAAAACTAAACTAAAAATTAAATCGAGTTAAGAACTAAATTGCTATAAATATAAAATATTAAAGTTCAAACTGTAAATTAAACATAAAAAAAAAAAATACTGTGTTAAATAAAAAAACAAAATTGTGGTTTAATTGTGGGTAGTTTAAACTTTGTGAAAGAACATAAATTCAAAGAACACAAAATGGCAGACAAACCAAAACGTCCTCTATCCGGATATATGATCTGGCTTAACTCTGTCCGTGAAGGCTTAAAGAAGGAAAACCCCGGCCTCTGGCAACAACAACAATAAGTCGGTAATTTTGATTTTTACATACGAATAATTTTCTACATTTAAATTAAAAATAAAAATTTTATAAAATATAAATAATTTGCTAAGACTAAAAAAAAGTTGTAAAATAAATATAAAATGTTTTAAAATATAAAATCAAATAATATTTTTCCTACATTAAGGAATGTTCCTAAATATAAAATTAAACTAAACATTTTACTACATTAAGAGATTTTTTCTAATTATAAATTTAAACTAAATATCAAAAAATTTTTTTTGCTAAAATTAAAATTGTACTAGAATTAAAATCTTTCAACTATTAAAAAAAAATTTTCCTAAAAATTAAAAATTTTCCCAAAATTAAAAAAAAAATTGTCCTAGAATTAAACTTTTCCTAAATCTTACTAATTATGGTATAAAATTAAATAAAAAAAAAAAGAGAAAAAAAGGAAAACAAAAATTTTCTAAGATTTATCTAACTATAAATAGAATTTTTTTCTAAAGATTTTTCTAATTAGAATTTAAAAATTTTCTATATATGAAATTTTTCTAATTAAAGCAAATTTTTGTAATTAAAAATTAGCTAAATATCAAATATTCTAAATATAAAAATTTACCTAAATACAAAATTTATCTAGAATTACATAAAAGTCTTCTAATTATAAGATTTAAATTAAAATTTTCCTAATTCTACACTTAAGCTGAAATTAAATTTAAACTAAAATTAAAAATTTTCCTAAATTTAAAATTTCCCTAAATTTAAAATTTTCCTAAAACAGAATTTTGCTAAAATTTAAAAATTCTTCTAAAATTAAAATTGAGCTATATTTAAAGATTTTCCTAAAATTAAAATTTCTCTAAAATTAAAATTTTGCTAAGAAATAAAATTTTGCTAAACTGAAAATTTTTCTAAAAAGTAAAATTTTGCTAAAATATAAAAAAAAAAAAATTAAAAAAAAAGTTTTGCTAAACTTAATTTAAAATAACCTTAAATGAAGGTTAAATAAACTTTTTGTTAAAACCCAATGTAGAAAACCAAACCAAACCTAATCTTTTCATTGCAGTGGGTTACCTCCAATTAAGAAGGAGTCGAGGTAACATGGTAGGGAGGGCAAAAGGGGCAGAACACCTAGTCCCCAATCCCAAGGTAAGTATGGCCATCCGTCACGTTTAGCGTCCGTTTTTTGACAGTTGTTTTTTTTAAATCGCACGTGAAAATCTGTAGTGCGGTTTCCCTGGGCCTGAGCAAGACCCCACCCATCCGGCGAGCTAGGCCCCTACGCCAGCACGTGCGACCAGCAAAGGCTCAGGGAAACGGAAGCGGATCTTCCACCAACGCCGCACCATTACACAATCTGCTATTAGTGTCACTTCAACATCAGCAGAAATAAAATTGCAAGATCTCCTTGACCATACTGCAGAGCGATTGCTAAATATGCTTGATACTGATCATTTAAAAAAAATGGGTGGATCCTGGTCAGAAACAATACAAGCAATTTAATGCCGAAAATTCATCAGATGCTAATTTATTTATGGTATCTTCCGTTCCCTTGCACTTAACAAAAAGGGTTAGCGTCTTAGAGCCGTCAACTTGTAGAGCAGCAGAAATTGATATATGGAAAAATTAAATTCCTTCTTCAAAAAAGTATTGCAGACCAATAAAATTTGCATTCAAAAAGGAAACCAAAGATGTCATAAGTGAAGAAGTTCAAAAAATAAAAGATCAAATTAAGGAACTTCAACCAGTAATATTTAAATTTGATGACCAAGACATTGAAGTACATTTTAAAGTGTGTTTCACAATGATTGATGGAAAAGTTGCACAAGCTTTAACTGGAACAAAGTCAACGTCAACTTGCATTATATGCCAAAAGACATCAAGTCAATTAAGCCAACCCCCACCAGAAGACGATAGTTTTAAGGAAGCCTACGAATTTGGAATATCCCCTCTTCATGCTAGAATACGTTTCATGGAGCATATTCTTAAATTGGGTTATGATTTGGAATTTGGTCCGTTAGGCGAAACAGTGAGAAAAAACAAAGAAAATGAAGAAAAAAAGAAAGCAAAAAAAAAAAACAAATTCAACAAAAATATCTACAGCTAGGCCTCGTAATCGACCAACCAAAACAAGGGGAAGGAAACACAAATGATGGAAATACTGCAAGGAGATTTTTTTCCGATCCGGAAACTGCAGCATCTATCACAGGTGTAGATCATGAATTAATAAGACGATTCAAAATCATATTACAAGTTCCAGCATGCAGCAGAAACATAAAAGCAAAAACATCTATACTTTATAATGAAAAATACTCTTGGAGATATATGCCATCCACAGTTCATAAAATTTTGTACCATGGGGAACAAATAATTCAAAAAAATACGCTACCAATAGGAGATATATCTGAAGAAGCGCAAGAAAAAAGGAAAAAAGACTACAGATTGTTTCGCGAGCACAACACAAGGAAAATGTCCAGATGTTGTACTAATGAAGACCTTATCACTATTTTGTTGTGCACTTCAGATCCATATATGTCCAACATTCGTCAAAAATGGAAAACTACCTCTATTGAATTAGACTAAGAAGCTAAACAACTTCTAGAAGATGAAAATCAAGGATATTTAGAAGAAAGTTTTACTAAAATTGGTTGATTTAAAGTACTTTTACATTACACTAACAATAAATTACACTTCTTTTTTATATAGTTAAACAATTTTCTTGATTTAAAAATTTATATATATTGTAAATTTACAATAAAAATTGTTATATTTCATAAATTTACAATAAAAATTGATCTAGAAATATTTAAAAAGACAATAAAAAAAAATTTAACTAAAGCAAAAACATACGAGTTTTTCATTGAAATTTCTCTATCTTGAACCAATATAAGGTAACTTTTACGTGCGCTGGTTAATAAATTATATTTTAACTCGGGATCTTTCAAAAAAAAAAAAAAAAAACAACCTTTGGCCCTTGTGCACATTAGGACTAAAAATTTTCGGGGGCCAAAATTTGGCCTTTTCTGAAAAAATTAACTTAAAAAATTGTTAAAAAGTATTAGTTGTAAAATTAACTGAAAAAATAAGAGATTATATTAAAAAAAACCTTTTTTTTACCTTTTAACACTTCACTTTTGTACTAAAATTCAACTACAAATGAAAATGTATTTTAAACCCTCCGTAACTTTTTTTATTTTTGGTCGAGAATTACGTTTTATAGCAAAACTTAAAGGCTAAAGTCTCACCTACCAAACAGAAAAACCGCATATCAAAATTTCAATCCAATCAAAAGTTATAGATTTTTGACCGCCTTCTCGTCAAATGGTCCACTGTGCGCCGTTTAAAACAAAACTTTTGAAAACTGTCAAGGAAATGGATCTTGATGAGGATCAAATATATAATGCTGATTAGTGTGAGCTATTCCTCTAACTACATGGGTTCAGAGTGGGGAACAATCAGCTCCTGGTACAAAAATTTCAAAAGACAGATTTACCTTCATGTCCTGCGAGAACGCAACTGGATCTCATAAGTTGCCTCGTCTTGTAATAGGGAAGCCTGCAAAACCAAGGGCCTTTATAAACGTTGAACTTCCTCCTATTTATAAGTCTACCAAAGAAGGTTGGGATGTCGAATTTCGTTTTTGAAGAGTGGTTTAAAAAAGTTTTTATTAAAAATGTGAAGGAATTTCTGACCATTGCTAACAGCTCACTAAAAGCCCTTTTGCTTTTTGATAATGCATCATTACACCCAAAAGAAAAGGAAATCAACGATGACCCTAACTATTGAGTTTTGTTTTTGCCTCCAAATTGTACGGTAATCCTACAACCAATGGATCAAAACTTAATTCAGAATATTAAAGTGTGATATAGGAAAAATCTTTTAAATCACATTCATCAAGAAGACGATGCAAATATCACGAATGCTCTGAAAGCATTCAATTTGCGCAATGCAGTTTTCTTATTAAACTGCTTTTCTTATTAAAAGCTGGTCAAAGTTGCTGCCAGATACCAGCACTGGAAGCGAACGGGAAATTGAAGACCTATTACTTCTTGTATAGTTAAGACAGACAGACACGACGTGTTAGGATATGAATTTTATTTATTCAACGCTGTCCATCCTTAACCTTTCTTCAAATTTGTGCACTTCTGAAATTAGTGGTTGCGCACACGGCGAAAATGAATATAATTTAGATTTTTCTGTTGAAGATATAGATATAGATCAGCCAGTTATGTCTAACCAAAATGTTAACGAAAATACGGATTTTAATAGTTCTCTGTAAGAAATTCACGAAATTGGAGACAAAGTGTCGAATAAAGAAGCAACTGAACTTTTTGCAAGAGCTATTTTATGGGACGACCAAACAGATATGACTGAGAAGGAAATACTGTTTTTAAAAGAATTTAAAAACAAAGCAGAAAAACTGCACAAAGACATATGTATTCAGACAAAAATAAGCTCATATTTTAAACAATAAAAGTGTGTTTGTTCAGTTATTTTTGAATTTTGTGTTCTTAAAGTTTTTGTAAATGAATTAAAGGTAAATGAATACTCAAGTGTATACATTTATTTTGTCCTTAAATTTTTAAAGTAAATTTCATCGAAATAAAAATAGACGATCTAATAATTCGGACAAAGGTCCAAACTATACCTGCACGGATTAAGGAGGTAATACCAAGGTTCAGAAAATACACACACGAAACACTCAATGTTGTGTTCTAAAGCAGCCAACACATATCTTTATTTTCATATCAATTATGTGCGTTTCTAAATTTTCTACGGTGCCCAACACGATCATGACTGTGTTCGTTTTAATATTTCGTTATTTACACGAACATTTTTATATCACGTATTTTTTGTTTCGATCACACATAAACCACACATATAAGAGTGTTGCTTTATTTGAAGTTCGTGTTCTGGTACGTGTACTGAAAAAAAAAACAACATGTACAATAAACAGGTTCGAGTTCAGTTATATTTTAAGTCGTGTACTAAGAAAAAACAGAACATGTACAATAAACAGGTTCGAGTTCAGTTATATTTTAAGTCGTGTTCTGGCTCATGTACTAAGAAAAAACAGAACATATAAACAGGTTCGAGTTCAGTTATATTTTAAGTCGTGTTCTGGCTCGTGTACTAAGAAAAAATAGAACATGTACAATAAACAGGTTCGAGTTCAGTTATATTTTAAATTCGTGTTCTGGTTCTTGTACTACGAAAAATTGAAACATCAATTCGCGATCTGATACACCCCGATAAAAACGACAACAATTGTTTCAACCAAATTTATTAAAATTTTATTGACCCTTTTTTATGACTTACGTTGCAAATTGCTTACAATTGTCAAATATTTTAACATTTTGTTGGCCATTTTTTGTGATTTACAATTGTTTTTATTGACTGGTTTTTATTTTAATAAAAGATGGTAATAAAATACTTAAGACACAAAAACTGTATTCTGCACTTAAATCTTTCTTGCAGGTTTCAATCAGACATGTAAATTTTTTCGTTTCGCTATTAAAAGTTGCGTATTTTTTATAGCAAAACTTATTTCTGTTATTGCTTTCCAATTTTTTTAATTTTCACAAAATATTTGCAATTTACACAATAACACAGTACACTTATAGATCACGATCTAATGAAACCTGAACCACTTTTAATGAATAAATGACACACGCACTCGCTATTTATTGCAAAATCATAAAAAAGGGACAATAAAATATGAAAATATTTTTTTGGGTTTTTTTATTGACACTCATTGAGTTTTTACGCAAAACATCACAAAAAATCATTGGGAAAAGGATTGTGCATTGCCACTAATTGGTTCGCAAATTTGTTTGTGTCTAAAGTTATTTGTTACCAAAAAAAAATGTTTGCAAAAGATCCTGGGTTTTTCGTCTATGACACTAATTGGTGTAACTTTTATGATGCTAAATAGTTTTTGTGTCTTAAGTATTTTATTACCATCTCTTATTAAAAACCAGTCAATAAAAACAATTGTAAATAATTTCAACGTAAATCACGAAAAGGTGGCCAATAAAGTTTTAAAATATTTTACAATTGTAAACAATTTGCAGCGTAAGTCATAAAAAAGGGTCAATAAAATTTTAATAAATTTGGTTGAAACAATTGTTGTCGTTTTTATCGGGGTGTATCAGATCGCGAATTGATGTTTCAATTTTTCGTAGTACAAGAACCAGAACACGAATTTAAAATATAACTGAACTCGAACCTGTTTATTGTACATGTTCTGTTTTTTCTTAGTACACGAGCCTGAACACGACTTAAAATATAACTGAACTCGAACCTGTTTATTGTACATGTTCTGTTTTTTCTTAGTACACGAGCCTGAACACGACTTAAAATATAACTGAACTCGAACCTGTTTATTGTACATGTTCTGTTTTTTCTTAGTACACGAGCCACAACACGACTTAAAATATAACTGAATTCGAACCTGTTTATTGTACATGTTCTGTGTTTTTTTTTCAGTACACGTACCAGAACATGAACTTCAAATAAAGCAACACTCAAAAATGTGTACTTTATGTGTGATTGAAACAAAAAGTATGTGATACAAAAATGTTCGTGTAAATAACGAAATATTAAAACGAACACAGTCATGGTTGTGTTGGGCACCGTAGAAAATTTAGAAACGCACATAATTGATATGAAAATAAAGATATGTGTTGACTACTTTTCAACAGCACATTGTGTGTTTCATGTGTGTATTTTCTGAACCTTGCTACTAACACATACATAAAATTATACGATGCTGTGTGTGTGTTTCTTAAATTTGTTAATGTGTTTGTAATAAAAATGAGTTTGTTTTTTTTTGTGCTGATTTGCGAATTGGCTATAATTGATTAGCATACCTTTAGGATCTTCATTTAATGAAAAAATAAAATTTCCTAGAATTTGCACTCTTTAGACGGAACAAAGAGTCTAACCCGCAACAACCTTTACTAACAAATTTGTAATATTCTAAAAACAAATACAAAAAATTTCACTTATTTTTCTCTACTTATGCTAAGATTTACAAAAATATACTAATTTTCATTACAATTTTCAACTTCCTGGGCGTTCCTGAAATAAAATTATATTATAAACTCTTCCGAAAAATGCTTTTGTTTTCACTTTCTATCACGGAGGAAATGGCTTTTAACAACAAAGAACAGCTAAAGTTCTCTAAAGTGAATCATTGATTGCGATTGCATGTCAGACATTCCTAAATTTCGCACTCAACATTAACTTTAAAGAAGAATTAATAGTTAAGTGTATATACAATTGAAATATTTATAAGTTACCCTTTCTGATAAATACATACCAATGACTAAAAAGGTGTATCTTTGATATTTAATTAATTTCATCGTAATTGTATGAATCATTGATTTCCGTTGCATGTTAGCATATCCTAAAAACTTAAACCACTTTAACCGTCAAAAGTGATTAAATAATTGATATGATTATGTTAGTGCAACATGTACCACCACGTCTATGAAATTTAAGAGATTGCAATTTGGGTGTTTTATGTACTCAATGGGTTTTTTTTAACACAAGTCAATTTAGTTTTGTTAGTTTTTTTTATGTCCTTTTAAATTTGTTTTTCTTTTTTGATTTTCCAAATAAATGACCATTCAACCCTTTTGTTTTCATCGTAAAAGTGTTTGTATTTAATGTCACGCCTTTTTGATTTTCATTATTTGCTACTCAAATGTATGTATGTATAGACAAAAGCTGATGATGATGATGGTGATGGGGTCATTTAGTCTTTAAAGTCGCCAGAGTTTGTGTTTGGGTGTGGATTTGTTTTTGTTTTAAATCATGTTTACCAACACTTGGTGAAACAATGTTTGTAAAACATGACATTTTCACATGCTTTTCATCATCCCCAGTCCCATCAAATTCAACATTATAACGATGATGGTGATGACGATGAGGATGTTGATGTTCATGTTGCTGTTGATGTTGATGACTAATGTGCGTGCACTCATTGTTGATTAAACGGAAAATTGATTTAATTTTAATTTCTTTTTTTTTTTTTGTTATTGTGGTTGAACTATGACAATGTAAAAAAACGCTCCGTAGAACAAGGTGTTGACCAATATCATTTCTAGCTGACTGACCTTTGACACGTCAATACCACATTATAAGCAAAAAGGTGATGACGGGCATGATAATACAATATTTATAATGAGTTTGAGATATAAATAACTTCAGCGTAAAATACTTATCGTGAATTTCAGTCGTTCTATGTATTTTATCTGCCTTTTACAAATATTAAGATATCCTCTTCCCTTTGTTATGTCTCATTTTAACACTAATATGACAACAGAAAAGTTTGATAATTGACAAACAAACACTCAAGAAAAACAAAATTATTAGAAAAACTCATTTTTAATAATTGCAAATAGAAATGATATGCTTTTATATTCTAACAGCAATTTGTATCAGAAATATAACAAAATATGATTTTTCGTATTTACTCATTTTTTACATGAATTAATTTTGAATATTTATGTCTGGATGCAAAATTTTTTTATGATATAAAAACATCTATTGCAAAAAATTTCATAATTATGTGCAAAATGTTTCCATTCCTTTAACTTTTGAAGCTCACATCTTAGTAAAAATGGTTATAAGAGGAAAAAAAATTATTTTTTGAGAAAAAATTTTCGCTTTGATGTTTACTCAACTAAAAATGTGTTAAACAAATTTCTGAATAACAAGTAAGAGTTTTAAATTAGGCTGTGCTGAATCTTTGATACGATCCACACGTGTTCCAAACACAATATTACAAACAAGGTTGTCAACCCGAAACAGAAGCAAAAAACCTAGACTATTAAAATGGCTAAATTTTTTACAATGATGTTTAAGTTATTACTAAAAATTTTAATTATTTTCTTGCTTTTTTAATTAAAAACAATAAATGTGAACTCAAACAATTTTATCGTTGTTACATACACATTTTTTTTAGCTTGTTGTTGTTTTTTATTCAAAACAACAAGCAAGCAGAATTGTATATGCATCGCGGATACATACATATCTACATGTATATAAATATTTCTGATGTGTAAACATCTATAAGCGCAAGCGGGTAAATTTCTATTTCACAATGCAATCACAAAAACAGCGTAACATGTAACGCGTAAGACAAAATCGATGTGACTTATGATTGCATTGGTGAAAAAATTTTGATATGTAATTACCTGTTTGAAAATGAAAAATAAAAAATGAAATATTAAAATAAAAAATTAAAAATAAAACATAAAAAATAAAAAATGAAAAATGAAAAATGAAAAATGGAAAATGGTAAATAAAAATGAAAAGTGAAAAATGAAAAATAAAAAATGAAAAATAAAAAATGAAAAATAAAAAATAAAAGATGAAAAATGAAAAATTAAAAATGAAAAATGAAAAATGAAAAATGGAAAATGAAAAATTAAAAATGAAAAATGAAAAATGAAAAATGAAAAATGAAAAATGAAAACGAAAAATGAAAAATGAAAAATGAAAATAAAAAATAAAAAATGAAAAATGACAAAATAAAAAATAGAAAATGAAAAATTAAATGAAAAGTGAAAAATTAAAAATAAACAATGAAAAATGAAAAATGAAAATTGAAAAATAAAAAATAAAAAATGAAAAATGAAAAATGAAAAATGAAAAATGAAAAATAAAAAATAAAAAATAAAAAAATAAAAAATAAAAAATAAAAAATAAAAAATAAAAAATTAAAAATAAAAAATAAAAAATAAAAAAAATAAAAAATAAAAAATAAAAAAATAAAAAATAAAAAATGAAAAATGAAAAGTGAAAAATTCAAAATAAAAAATGAAAACTGAAAAATAAAAAATAAAAATGAAAAATAAAAAATGAAAAATAAAAAATATAAAATTAAAAATGAAAAATAAAAAATGAAAAATGAAAAATTAAAAATGAAAAACGAAAAATAAAAAATTAAAAATACAAATGAAACATAAACAAGTAAGAAACTTATAGTCGGCATAGACCAACAATACGATACCCTATACCATGGTTTAGAGACCCTATCTTTCGGTCCCACTAATTCGATAAAAAAAAATAAAAATGAAAAATAAAAATGAAAAATAAAAAATGAAAAATAAAAAATATAAAATTAAAAATGAAAAATAAAAAATGAAAAATGTAAAATTAAAAATGAAAAACGAAAAAAAAATTAAAAATACAAATGAAACATGAACAAGCAAGAAATTTATAGTAGGTATAGAACAACAATACGATACCCTATACCATAGTTTAGAGACCCTATCTTTCGGTCCCAATAATTCGATATAGAAAATAAGCACAAACCAAATATGAGTGGTTGTTATATTTATATGGGGACTAGTTCCAAAAATGGACAGCTCCTCACCATATTTGGTAATGTCACTTAAATTTAGAAAAATATATACAAACCAAATTTGAGAAAAATTTATGCAATATTTTTGTTTTCTTGATAGATTTAAGTGAAAATCGGGAAGCAGCTCTATATGGGGCCTATAACTAAGAATTGTCCTACAGGGATTATTTTTGGACTATTGATTAAAGCCTATAATAAACACATACAAATCCAATTTGACTGAGATCTGTATGATAGTTTGGATCTTATGGCAATTTATGTCGATTTCATAGGGGTCATTAATATGGGGCTAGGTATGAACATGCACCGAACTTCACCAATTTCAACAATTCAATTCAATTTTATTTTATTTGAGTAACATGAATATGTATTTACAGAGTAATATTACAAGTTTAAAGAGTTCAGGCGAAAATTAGCCTTTTCTGCTTAGAAAAATGGTTACAAAAGATATTATAATATTATATATAATAATTGTATATGTTTAGGCAAAAATTAACAAAAAAACCTATTTAATTAAGAAAAAAAAAAAAAACAATTTTTTTTTTTTATATTAAGATAAAACTTAAAACCACGTACTAACTGATAATTCATGAATGTGTAAATATTCAGAAAATTGACATCTGATGTCATAATTGTGAGTGAGCTTCAAAATTCTATCATTTACCATATCGATACCGCTTATGGAGTGCAATCGTTGAGTTGAATAATGCCACGGAAGATTGTATATCATCTTGAGCAGTTTATTTTGACTTATTTGAAGTTTTTTGACGACAGGTTGCGACATCATTCCACACAGGGGCAGCATAATACAGTATGGATACAAAAATAGCTTTGAATATTATAATTTTATTACCTAGACTTAGTGTTGACTTTCTATTTATGAAAGAGTACATAAGTCTTGTAACATTATTTATTTTGTTTATGACGTAAGAGATATGTTTGCTAAAGTTAATTTTTGAATCCAATATTACTCCAAGATACTTAAGATTTATAAGAATTTTCCATTTCTTAAAATATTCTTCTAAATTAATTAAAGCGTTTTGTGGCTTGCGATGATATCTTCAGCAAAAATCCCATGACAGAGTATTGCCGTGTCATCAGCAAATATAGATGAAGTGCAGTCAAGCAATATAGGGAAATTGGATGTAAATATATTATACAATATTGGAGATAAGCAAGAACCCTGGTGGCATCCCGCTGGAATAATAATTTTAGTCGATGAGTTATTACCTATATAAACTTTGAATGAACGACTTATTAAATAGCTCTGTATTATTTTTATGATTTCCGGTGGAAAATTTAAATTAATCATTTTGTACACCAGACCATCGTGCCATACACAGTCAAAAGCAGACTTGATATCTAGCAACACCATACCCGTGGACTTCATTATATTGAAGTTATGCTTGATTTTAGATTTAATTCTGAATAAAGGATGAGATGTGTTGTGACCAGACCTGAATCCGAATTGTTGCGTTGGAAACACCTGATTTTCGTCACAAAATTTCAAAATTTTTTCCTTGATGACTTTCTCTACGACTTTGCTTAAAGAGGATAATAAGCTGATTGGTCTATACGACAATGGACAGGATGCAACTTTGTTCGGTTTACGAATCGCAATCACTTTTGCCTCATTCCAACAGTCTGGAAAATAACAATATTTAAGACAGAAATTAATAATATTTTCCAAGTTTTGCAACCCTTTATTAGGAAGTGTTTTTCATATTTTATTACTTACAAATACCATCAATACCAGGGGAATTTTTTATCCTAAAAGTTTTGATTATGTTTTTTATTTTTTCAGTTGAAACATAGTAATCATTATTAATAGCGAATTGTACGTGTTGGAAAGATTCTATAGCGTTGCTAACAGTATTTATTGTGGCAGAATCACTTAGGCTTACTAACAACGTATGGTTTGATTTGAATGTATTAGCAAGCACTTCACATTTTTCTTGACCAGTAGAGTAACGAGTACTATTATGTTGAAGTATTGGCATGATATTATGCTTCTTTCGCAGGAATTTAGAAATGTTCCAAAAGAAGGAAGAATTTTTATCAAGGAATGCCAGAACATTGCTCCAAGATTTGTTTCTTTCAATAATTAGTTCTTGCTTAATTTTTTTATTAAGTCTGTTCATTTCAATTTTATCTGCATTTTCTCTATTCAGCATCCATTGTCGTCTAAAAAAAAACACGATTCACGATCAGCATACTGATATGAGTGGGAAGACGTTTGGTTTGGGTACAACAGTTCCTTTTGGTACACTTAATTCGGTGGCGTCCTTAATTACATTTTTAAAGTTATCAATCCTCATATTTACGTCGTTTATATTCATGCATTCAGCATCGAATTCTGAGATATTAATATTAATATGTTGTTTGAACTGAGCCCAGTTAGCTCTACCAAAATCGTATACAAGGTTCGTAGTGTGATAATTTGAGCCATAAATGTTTACTTTAACTGGAAGGTGGTCAGAGGTTAACTCATTCAAAGCATGAGGTTCCGAAAGTTTCATTGGTATATTGGTCAAGAAAAAGTCTAATGTTGATGGTTGGTGAGATTCGTTGGAAGGTACATATGTTGGGTCACATGGGTACTTAATACAAATGTTATTGATTTCAATTTTCTGTTGAGGAATATTTCCCCAGCAGTCGGCACGCAAACATCCCCATGATCGATGTTTGCTGTTGAAATCACCCCCTAGAATAAAATTCTTATTAGTACGAGTTAGTTTAAAAATATCTGCAGCAAAGTTGTTCTTTTTAATGCCGTCACGACCAGCGGCCCCTCCAGGAAAATAACATGAGAATTTTAGAACTGGCCCTACTGATGTTTCTAATTTGATACCGATGTTTTCAATCATTACAGTATTAACAATTGGGATTAAATTAAGGCGTACAGTCTTTTTTACAATGATTGCTACTCCTCCACCTCTTGAATTTTCGCCATCATTTATAACAGTAAAATTAATTATTTCCAATCGAAACTTCTGATGATAACATTGTCTCAGATAATAAACAGATGTCTATATCGTGTCTTAATAAAAAATCAAATAATTCAGTTTTTTTATGGCGTATGCCTCTCGCATTCCACATAATCATTTTTGTTATTCTTGTTCGATCCATTATGATAGAAAATTATGAGCAATACTCGACACCACTTCAAATTAGTCAAGTTTTGTTTTACAAGCTTTTAATTTTTGAATTAGTTCAAGTGTTATATTTTTGATGTCATCAAATGAAAATAAGACATCATTAGTATTGATATTTTTTAAATTTGACCAGTTTTTATTTACAGGAGTTTGCCCTGCATGAACAGCTGGAAACTGCGATTCATCGGAGTTGCGCGGGACACACGGAACACTAGATTGACGGTTAGCATAGTTGCTATGTCTAGGGGCTCTAGCGTTAGGAGTCATAAAACGCTGTTTAATATCTATATATTTTTTACGACTTGTGCAATCAGGTGAAGTAGATTTATGTTCTTGTCAACAGTTAGCACACTTAATTATATTCGATGAACATTCAACGGCTTTATGTTCACCTGAGCATATTGAACAAAAAATTTTTACAGCACAGCGAGACGATCCGTGGCCGTACATTTGGCAATTGTAACATTGAGTTACCTTATTCTTTCTGTTCCTATGGAATTCCCATTTAACTTTTAAATGGTCAATAGAAGCATATTTTTGTCTAAGTTCTTTAAGTGTTATAGCTTGACGTTTGAAGTATATAACACAAAATATAATTTGTGTGTTGCCTTGGCTCGGCTTTTGTACCATTTTGCAATCAGTACAATCTAATCCCATAGTAATTAATTTACTCTTAAGTTCAGTTAAATCAACTTTATCAAGGCCAAAAAGTAGAGCTTTATATGGTCTATCACTTTTGGTGGCTTATGTGAAGAATTCAAATTTTTCTAGTTTGAGCATTTCGCATACTTTTTCAGCATCAGTTTGAGTTTGACAAAAAAGTTGTTTTTTGTTTTTCTCATTTTAGCTTGCGAATTGAAAGCATTAACATCATATTCGCGATCACGTTTAATTGTTGTTTTTTTTTTTCAAATTTGTTATTATTATAATGTTTACTTACTATTGATTTAGTCAAAGCACAACTACGTCTACGAGAGTACACCATCGACTGACAATTTCAAAAAAGTTCTTGATATGGCCGATGGAAGCTTTAGTACCAAATTTCATCAAAACATATTCAAAGTTGCGATCTCTAGTTTGATTAAAAGGTATACATGGACACACAGACGTATAGACGGGCGGACGTACATCGCTAAATCGACTCAGAAAGTGATTCAGAAAGTGATTCTGAGTCGATCGGTATAATAAAAGAGTCTAGGTCAAATATTTTTGGTAGTTACACACAGCAGCACAAAGTCATTACACCAAAACCACACAGTGGTATAGGGTATAAAAATGAAAAATTAAAAATAAAAAATGAAAAATGAGAAATAAAAAATGGAAAATGAAGACTAAAAACTGAAAAATAAAAAACGAAAAATTAAAAACAAAAAATGAAAAATGAAAACTAAAAAATAAAAATTAAAAATTAATATGAAAAGAAAAAAAAAAAAGAATAATTAAAAATGAAATAAAAAATAAAAAATAGAAAATGGAATATGAAAATAAAAAAAATTTTAAATAAACATGTAAGAAACTATAGTCGGTTTAGACCGACTATACGATGCCCTATACCATGGTTTAGGAACCCTATCTCTTAAGCCCAACTAACTGGACATAGAAAATAAGCAAAAACCAAATTTGAGTGACATTGTTATTAATGTTGGTTTTGTATTTGTAAGGGTTGTTTCTATTTTTAAGGTTAAAAATATTGAAAAGGTATGCTCGGTCCAAATATGGACCGATTCTGACCATATTTGGTAAAGTCACTTATATTTAGAAAAAATATATACAAACCAAATTTGAGCAAAATCTGTGCAATGTTCTTGTTTTTAAGTGAAGATCGGGAAGCAGCTCTATATGGGGCCTATGACTAAGAATTGTCCTATAGGTATTATTTTTGGACTACTGATTAATGAAAATAATCAACATATGCAAACCCAATTTGACTGAGATCTATATGGCAATTTATGTCGATTTGATAGGGGTCATTTGTATGGGGGCTAGGTCTGAACATGGACCAAATTTCACCAAAATCAAAGCATTCCGATAAAAGCATACATACCATATTCCATCAAATTGTATTCATATTTGTGACCTATAGTTTGATTACGAGGTTTACATGGACACACAGACGGACGGACGGATAGACGGACGGACATCGCTAAATCGACTCAGAAAGTGATTCTGATCGGTATAATAAAAGATGGGTCTAGGTCAAATATTTTTGGTAGTTACAAACAGCAGCACAAAGTCATTATATCAGAACCACATATGGTATAGGGTATAAAAATGCTTACTTTAGACCACCGAGCTGAATCTATGATTTTTTTAAACTGATTTTGTTTATAACATTCAGATATAATAATAATTCATATATTAAAGACCTTAATACATATTATGTAAAATATTGTTATGCTATATACTAAATATCATTATCTATCTACTTCATAGAATAAAACTTAGAACTCGTGTAGTTTATATAAAATTTATGTAGTTAAAAATATGTTCTGAACAATAATAACAATTATTTATCACTCACTGCGGCAAAGAAAAAAAATATATAACGGGTTTAATATGTCAATAACCATAAATTAATGTCACAGCATAAATAATGCATAAATTGAATAATATTTTAATAATTTTAAAATTAATTAATTTAAAAAAAAATATATATAAATATATTAATATTAAAATTACCATTTTCGAATGACAGCTTTTGTTGAATTCAACAAAACTAAATTATTATTCGAGGCTTTTATTCCAAGTGTATTTAACAATGATTGTACTCAGTCACTGGCCATCAATGACTTTATGTCAGTTCCGGTCTAAAACATTCAATTAATGTTACTAAGCAGATTATTATGCAGAAATGCTGTATATTTAGTGTAGTCCTAGTCCATGTACATGAAGTTTCATCAACATGTAACAAAATTTACTTCATTAATGGTTTTGTCAGTGCACACTTTGATTTAAAATTCTAGAAAACTGTTTAGTAATATGATGCTAATTTTGATTGACAAAATTGTAAAAGTGCTATTGTCTAAATCGAAATCATAGTTTACACACAGGCCATAAAACACAATATTATGGCAGCTTCAAAATCTGTAAAATATATATAAATTGTGGGATAGATTTCCTAATATTATTGTTTTAAAATTATTTCAAAAAATTGCAGCAACAACAATAATTATTTAAAATTACCTTTAATTGAATGGAATAATGTGTTTATGAATATATTTGTATTATTTTATTATTTGAGGATGTGTAGGTATAATTATAACGGGTGATTTTTTAAGAGCTTGATAACTTTTTTTTAAAAAAAAACGCATAAAATTTGCAAAATCTCATCGGTTCTTTATTTGAAACGTTAGATTGGTCCATGACATTTACTTTTTGAAGATAATTTCATTTAAACGTTGACCGCGGCTGCGTCTTAGGTGGTCCATTCGGAAAGTCCAATTTTGGGCAACTTTTTCGAGCATTTCGGCCGGAATAGCCCGAATTTCTTCGGAAATGTTGTCTTCCAAAGCTGGAATAGTTGCTGGCTTATTTCTGTAGACTTTAGACTTGACGTAGCCCCACAAAAAATAGTCTAAAGGCGTCAAATCGCATGATCTTGGTGGCCAACTTACCGGTCCATTTCTTGAGATGAATTGTTCTCCGAAGTTTTCCCTCAAAATGGCCATAGAATCGCGAGCTGTGTGGCATGTAGCGCCATCTTGTTGAAACCACATGTCAACCAAGTTCAGTTCTTCCATTTTTGGCAACAAAAAGTTTGTTAGCATCGAACGATAGCGATCGCCATTCACCGTAACGTTGCGTCCAACAGCATCTTTGAAAAAATACGGTCCAATGATTCCACCAGCGTACAAACCACACCAAACAGTGCATTTTTCGGGATGCATGGGCAGTTCTTGAACGGCTTCTGGTTGCTCTTCACTCCAAATACGGCAATTTTGCTTATTTACGAAGCCATTCAACCAGAAATGAGCCTCATCGCTGAACAAAATTTGTCGATAAAAAAGCGGATTTTCTGCCAACTTTTCTAGGGCCCATTCACTGAAAATTAGACGTTGTGGCAGATCGTTCGGCTTCAGTTCTTGCACGAGCTGTATTTTATACGGTTTTACACCAAGATCTTTGCGTAAAATCTTCCATGTGGTCGAATAACACAAACCCAATTGCTGCGAACGGCGACGAATCGACATTTCACGGTCTTCAGTAACACTCTCAGAAACAGACGCAATATTCTCTTCTGTACGCACTGTACGCATTCGTGTGGTTGGTTTAATATCCAATAAAGTAAACTGAGTGCGAAACTTGGTCACAATCGCATTAATTGTTTGCTCACTTGGTCGATTATGTAGACCATAAATCGGACGTAAAGCGCGAAACACATTTCGAACCGAACACTGATTTTGGTAATAAAATTCAATGATTTGCAAGCGTTGCTCGTTAGTAAGTCTATTCATGATGAAATGTCAAAGCATACTGAGCATCTTTCTCTTTGACACCATGTCTGAAATCCCACGTGATCTGTCAAATACTAATGCATGAAAATCCTAACCTCAAAAAAATCACCCGTTAATTAGTGTACAACATGCTTTGTATATGTGTGTTTTAGTGTTAGTGTTGGTGTTAATATACATACATGCCATTATAGTTGGTGTGATTATAACATCATATTCCAAAGTATATAAAAGTAAATGAGTTTGAGAAAAAATATATCATTATCATGACCACAAAATGCGTTGCAAGTGGCACATGTTGTTTGGTGGTTAATAACTCTGTTCAATCTAAAACTAAATGTACACAAGTGTATTTGTGTTTGTGTGTATATGCGTGTGTGTATGTGAACAAATGTTTGTGTAGCTGTGTGCCGTAGCATTGTGGTTAGCAGTATTACATAGATAATGATGCATGAATTAACCAACCAAACCAGACCAGACCATATCAAACCAATTGTGGAAACCGACCTCTGAAATTTCATTGCATAGTTATTCTAATTCTGTATGAGATAAAAGCATGTTAAAATTTTCTAATATTTGGTGATCCTATTGTAGTTGAATGGTTATTTAGTCCATTTATTTATTATGAACATGTGCCTATTTTTACTTTTTTGTTGTTATTGGCTGTGCTTTAGAGCGGGTCGATTTGTAAAGAGGCAAAAAAATCGCTCAAGTGACAAGGAAAATCATCTCATCCGATCGATGTTTTTGAATACCATAACATAGTCAAGGCATATGTTTACTATTTATTAGCTTAGTAAAGGGTCCGCCATCTAACGTTTTTTTTTCAATTAGTGCTTATTTCGTGAATTGTAACACTTAGCTCATGTCTGATTCGACAGATAATTAGTTTTATCTTTCCGCTGAACGAATATGGTTGTGTATACGCTTGAACAACGCTGGGAAATCTTGCGACATTACTTTGAAAATCATGGCAATGTTGCAGAATGTGTGCGAAAATTGCGTACGGATTTTGGAAGAAGAGAAGCACCTTCAGCTCCGTATGTTCGTTATCTTGTGAAAAAAGTGAAAGAAACTGGCATCCTCATCGATAAACCAAAGCGAGAAAAGCCAAAAACAGTGCTGCTGTGGCAGAAAGTGGGCGTGAAGCGCCATCAACATCAATTCACCGTCGTTCTCAAGAATTGAACATTTCGGAGGCATCATTGAGACGAATTTTGCATAAAGACCTTGGTATGACGCCACACAAAGTCCAATTGGTTCAGGAGTTGAGGCCAACTGACCATCCAATGCGTTTTCGCTTCGCTAAGTGGGCCTGCGATCGACTTACAGAAGATGCCGATTTTGCCAAAAAAAAATCATCTTTTCAGATGAAGCTTATTTTGATCTTGGCGGGTATGTAAACAAGCAATATTATCGCATTTGGGGCACAGAAAACCCGCACGCATACATTGAAAAGCCGATACACCCAAAACGAGTCACTGTTTGGTGCGGATTTTGGTCCAGAGGCATAACTGGACCATTTTTCTTCGAAAATGAGCAAGGAGTGGCCGTTGCAGTCAATTGCGATCGTTATTGGGCCATGTTGAACGAATTTTTGTTCACAAAAATTGAAGAGGAGGATACTGGCAACATTTGGTTTCAACAAGACGGCGCTACGTGCTACACAGCCGAAGCTACACTCGATGTTTTGCACCCTGTTTTTGAAGATCGCATTATCAGCCGCAGAGCCGATGTCGTTTGGCCACCTCGGAGCTGCGATTTGACACCGTTGGACTATTATTTGTGGGGTGCCCTCAAAGATAAGTGTTACGCCAACAAGCCAGAGACAATTGACGCTTTTAAAGGAAAATATTCGTGAAGCCATTGGTGAAATACAGCTGCACACTATCGATAATGTGCTTAAAAATTGGACCGATCGTGTAGGCTACTGCATGGGCAGCCGAGGCAGCCATTGTATTTTCAAATAAAAAAAGAAATTTGAGATAACATTCAGTAGTTTTTTTTTATAGCATTTTCAAAAAAAAAAAAAATTATTTGGCGGACCCTTTAGAAGATACGTATACGTATGAGTGTTAATTTTAATATTAAATCAAACATAGTCAGCCCAATTCTAAACAAAAAATGGTGATTTTTTTAAATGTTTGTATGGGGAACCCCCCAGGGGGTTCCAGGGAGTGTACCACTGGCATGGGTGGATCGGCCCTACAAAATTAGTGGTGGCCGATCATGCATTTGGACTCGATTGGGGCACTCTAAATGGGTCAAATTGAAACAGACAGGTCAAAAGTCGGGACATCAGAATTCGTTTTAGAGGTATGGTTCCTTGGGCAAAGTTTCTTATTGTGATCCCTAGAATACGATTTTCCTTGTCACTTGGGCGATTTTTAAATCGACGCGGCCTACTGTGCATACATCTATGTGAGGTATTCTATACAGCGACTGGTTCATACGTATTAATTTGATTTTTTTCTAAATACAAAGCATATTGTACGACCAGGGGTACTGCTCTACAAGCAGCCGAGTCTTTCTTTAGTGCTAAAGCCGCCGCACAGTGGGGCTTTTTGACTTTTTTCGTTGCAAAAATCATAACTTTTAAACTAATTAGGGTATTTGGAAAATTATAAATGATTTTGAAAAATAAATTCCTTACAATTATATTGAGTGCTGGCGGTGGTTGGTAGGTCCACAATCAAATTTCAATATTGTTTTGGTGCTAATATTATATGTTGCAACTATAAAGACAATGTGCTAAAAATTTTGCACTTAAAGTGTTTTTGACCCATAGACGAACCCTACTTATATTTGTTGGAATCGGCTCATGTTTGGACCTAGTTCCCATACAAATTTTCCTTCATAATTGGTTTTAATGCCACTGAATGTAGCAATTGTGGTTCTATTGCAAAGTCAGTGACGGGATCTATAAAAAATATTTGAAATCGGTCCACGTTTGGACCTAGGCCCCGTACAAATTTTCTTCAAAATTTTTATATATAAAAAATTTACAGAAATAGTGCAAAAATACACTGTAAAATTTTAATGAAATCGGACCACTTTTGGATCTATTTTCCCTATTTTTTTTTTAAAGGAAAACACCCAAGGTTCACAAAATTCCAAATTTCACATTGAAATTTTATTATTTAACCACTCAAACCATCGACTAACACGTTTTTTTTTTGTTCCAAGTGCTCGAATCCGGTATGGCTACAACATTCAAAATCAGAATATATATGCTTTAGTTGCTTACCTGAAGCTCTGTAAGACTTTTTTTTTTATTTTGAATTAATTGAAATTTATTTTATAGCTACTAATTTTTGAATTGAAAGGAAATTTTAACAACTATTTGTTTGAAATAAAACACAAAAAAAAATTTCTTGTTTTAATTTCCATTAAAATTTGTTTTGCCTGGGTGGTGTTTTAGCATATACTAAGAACAAAAAAAAAAAAATAAAAACAAATAAAAAAAAAAAAATATATCTGCCTGGCGCGATAAAAATGTAACAATGTAATATTATCACTAAAATACCATATTTTTCATATAAATGTATTGAAATCAAGGTTCAGAAAATACACACATGAAACCCACAATGTTCTGTTCAAATGTGCGTTTCTAAATTTTCTACGGTGCCCAACACAATCATGACTGTGTTCGTTTTAATATTTCGTTATTTACACGAACATTTTTGTATCACGTACTTTTTGTTTCGATCACATATAAGCCACACATATTGGAGTGTTGCTTTATTTGAAGTTCGTGCTCTGGTACGTGTTCTGTACAATAAACAGGTTCGAGTTCAGTTATATTTTAAGTCGTGTTGTGGCTCGTGTACTAAGAAAAAACAGAACATGTACAATAAACAGGTTCGAGTTCAGTTATATTTTAAGTCGTGTTGTGGCTCGTGTACTAAGAAAAAACAGAACATGTACAATAAACAGGTTCGAGTTCAGTTATATTTTAAGTCGTGTTCAGGCTCGTGTACTAAGAAAAAACAGAACATGTACAATAAACAGGTTCGAGTTCAGTTATATTTTAAGTCGTGTTCAGGCTCGTGTACTAAGAAAAAACAGAATATGTACAATAAACAGGTTCGAGTTCAGTTATATTTTAAATTCGTGTTCTGGTTCTTGTACTACGAAAAATTGAAACATCAATTCGCGATCTGATACACCCCGATAAAAACGACAACAATTGTTTCAACCAAATTTATTAAAATTTTATTGACCTTTTTTTATGACTTACGCTGCAAATTGTTTACAATTGTCAAATATTTTAAAATTTTATTGGCCATTTTTTTGTGATTTACGTTGAAATTATTTACAATTGTTTTTATTGACTGGTTTTTATTTTAATTAAATATGGTAATAAAATACTTAAGACACATAAACTATTTAGCATCATAAAAGTTACACTTGTTGGTTGTTAGGTTTTTTTGCATTACCCACCCCTATTTTCGCAACCAATTAGTGTCATAGACGAAAAACCCAATTTTGCGGCATAAAAGACACACTTGTTGGTTGTTAGGGTCTTTTGCAAACATTTTTTTTTTTTTTGGTAACAAATAACTTTAGACACAAACAAATTTTGCATCATAAAAAACACAATCACCCACCCTTAATTTGCGAAGCAATTAGTGTCAATGTACAATCCTTTTCTCAATGATTTTTTGGGATTTTTTGCATAAAAACAAAATGAGTGTCAATAAAAAAACCCAAAAAAATATTTTCATATTTTATTGATTGATTTACGTTACAATTTCACGCAATTGATTTTGCAATAAATAGCGAGTGCGTGCGTCATTTATTCATTAAAAGTGGTTCAGTTTTCATTAGATCGTTACATATAAGTGTACTGTGTTATTGTGTAAATTGCAAATATTTTGGGAAAATTAAAACAATTTGAAAGCAATAACAGAAATAAGTTTTGCTATAAAAAATACGCAACTTTTAATAGCGAAACGAAAAAATTTACACGTCTGATTGAAACCTGCAAGAAAGATTTAAGTGCAGTGTGCAGTTTTTGTGTCTTAAATATTTTATTACCATCTTTTATTAAAATAAAAACCAGTCAATAAAAACAATTGTAAATAATTTCAACGTAAATCACAAAAAATGGCCAATAAAATTTTAAAATATTTGACAATTGTAAACAATTTGCATCGTAAGTCATAAAAAAGGGTCAATAAAATTTTAATAAATTTGGTTGAAACAATTGTTGTCGTTTTTATCGGGGTGTATCAGATCGCGAATTGATGTTTCAATTTTTCGTAGTACAAGAACCAGAACACGACTTAAAATATAACTGAACTCGAACCTGTTTATTGTACATGTTCTGTTTTTTCTTAGTACACGAGCCTGAACATGACTTAAATTATAACTGAACTTGAACCTGTTTATTGTACATGTTCTGTTTTTTCTTAGTACACGAGCCTGAACACGACTTAAAATATAACTGAACTCGAACCTGTTTATTGTACTTGTTCTGTTTTTTCTTAGTACACGAGCCACAGCTCGACTTAAAATATAACTGAACTCGAACCTGTTTATTGTACATGTTCTGTTTTTTTTTCAGTACACGTACCAGAACACGAACTTCAAAAAAAGCAACACTCCAATATGTGTGGTTTATGTGTGATCGAAACAAAAAGTACGTGATACAAAAATGTTCGTGTAAATAACGAAATATTAAAACGAACACAGTCATGATTGTGTTGGGCACCGTAAAAAATTTAGAAACTTAGAAATTTAGAAATTTATTGATATGAAGCTAAAAATATGTGTGTGTTGGTCTAAATTATGTTTGTTTACATATATGTACGAGTTTTTTATTCAGTGTGTGTTTTTTTCTGAACTCTGATTGAAATACATATTTTATCTGGCCAGATACATGTGCTATCGGAACATGTGCATGACGGAGGGTTAAACTCGATGAAGCCACTATTTAGAATTTAAGAAAAATAATTCGGTTAATATTTATTTATTTATTTATTCAGTGCTCTTGGGATCAAAATAATCCATTGTGATATATCTTTGGTGCAATTATCTGCATATTGGTCGCGAATATAAATTAAAATAACTTTTTTGTTATAAAATTATTTTTTGTGTCTAAAAATTATCTAGACCCAGAAATGACCGAAAGCTAACAGAAGACAATTTATTCAAAAGAATATGATATATAAAATTAATTCTATTTATTTTGGTGTATTTAAAGATGATTTAGTGTGCGATTCAAATAGTTTTCTGTAATCACTTACGACTTGCAATAAGTATTGCTTTTCTTTCATCTATAATATTAATAGGCTAGGCAATTTCTTGTGACCGATGTTTTGTTCTACTGTTTTATCCCGATTTTGACCAAGTGTATGTAATTTGAAAGGAATTTCTTTTTAGCCATTTTGCGGATTTACAGATTTTTAAATTTTTTCCTTTATTTTGAGCAAATTGCATTAAAAGTTGCTACTAACACATATATAAAATTATACAATGCTGTGAGTGTGTTTATTAAATTTGTTAATGTGATTGTTATAAAAATGAGTTTGTTTTTTCTGTTGATATGCGAATTGGCTATAATTGATTAGCATACCTTTACGGTCTCTGTTTAATGAAAAAATAAAATTTCCTAGAACTTGCACTCGCATTTCGAGGGCTGGAATCGGCTTGTTTTCTATTATTATGTTAATTTTATATTTCATATTCTTTTGATCATGTGACTTGACATCGCTTGATTTTTTTTTTTTGGCATATTTAAAAGAAAATGTGCACTTCAATAACCCAAGAAGAATTCAGTAGCTAAAATCTGAGATAATTTGGCAATTAGTGATACCGAACTCAATTATGTCTCAGTGTCATCAAATAGAGGCATGCCATCGAAACCGTGGCGAGCATTTAATTTTCTTTGATCCTTCTATCATAATAAAGAAATATTAAGATAATTCTCTGAAAACTTTCTGTTTCATTTACAATTAACATCGTGTGTTGAAAACAATCCATGGCGCTTTATTTAATGAAAAATATGTAAAACTTGTAAACTTAAATTAAGCTTTGGTAATTGGTTTTGCATTTTGTGAACACACAGCTTTCAATCATTAAAATAATGAAAAAAAAATAATGTTGCATGTACAAGAATTTTTAATGAACTTTCATGAAATCCTTTATTAAAAATAATTTATGAAACTTTTAATGAAAACTTTCATTAAACTTTAGTAAATGTTTGTGCAATTTGTGAAAGATAAATTCCTAATTAATGATTGATTTTGATTTAATAAAAAATTCTTATATTTAATGAAAAATTGTTTATGTTAAAAAAATTTTAATTCATAATTTTTATGAATTTTTTCATTAGAAATGTTTTTAATGAAATCTTACATTTAATTATATTAAATAATAAGGCAATTTAAAAATATATAACTTTTCATTAATATTATCAAAAATATTCATTAAAACTAGCAGATTCCAGCGCTCGAAATTCGAGTGCAAATTCTAGGCAGCTTTATTTTTCAACTTAGCCATTTCACAAACCAATACTTTCATGTTTTATTGTTATTGTGAACGAAGACAACAAACTCAATAACAAACACATTTACAAATTTAAAACACACACATATAACATACGTATAATTTTATGTATGTGTTAGTAGAAACTTTACTCCAAATAAGGGAAACAATTAAAAAATCACTATATCTGCAAAACTCCACACAGAAATACCTTTCATAAAATATATGTTTTGCCAAAATCGGGATAAAACGGTAGAACAAAACATCGGTCACAAGAAATTACCTAGCCTATTAATATTATAGATAACCCATAATGAAATTTGAACCGAAACATTTTTTAGGTAATTCCTAAATTTTATGAAACTTTTAATTAAAAATAGTTTTAATGAAAACTTTCACTATGCTTTAGTACTTTTGAAAAAAAAAAACTTTTCGTCGGCTTCAATTTAATGAAAAATTTTGTATGTAAAAAAAAAAAACTTCACAATTTCTATGAAATTTTTCATTAGAAATGGCTCTTATGGCAACTCTCATTATATTTTAGTAAATATTTAGGCAATTTATAAAAAAAGAAATTTCGATAAATTTACGAAAAATTTTCATTAAAATAATAAATCATTGACTTTAATTTAATTAAATTTTGGTATTTAATGACAAATTTTGTATGTAGAGAAAAGTTTTAAATCGCAACGTTTATGAAATATTCCATTTAACTTTATTGAGTTTTTAGTCAATTTATTGAAAAAAAATTGTCATTAGTTTCATGAATAACATTCATTAATTCGAAAAATTTTTTACTCAGAAATAATTTAATTCATAACTTTTATGAATTTTTAATGAAAACTTTCATTAATTTTTCGTAAATATTTTGGTCATTTCTTAAAAAAAGAATTTCAACCTAAATATTCATTAAAATAATGAATGTGTCATTGACTTTGATTTAATGACAATTTTTTGTATTAGATTAAAAATTCAATACGTACACAACAAATTTTCAAATCACTAGTTTTATGAAATTTCACATTATATTTTGCATTTATATTTTCATGTAATTTATGCAACTTTGATATTAAATTTTAGTAAAAAATTTTTGAAAAAATTACTAATATTATATAATATAATTCTTTCGCTTTGACTTCTATCGATCTTATTTTGTAACACAGAGTCCATTATTTTTTATGATTCTATTTGCCGTTAACTTCTTCTAAATTTGTCCTCTACCACTTGTGTGTGCTGTCATAACCCCAGATCATTCCTGTGGAATGGTATATATAAATATATCTATGTGACTGTATGTATATCAATTTTATTTATTTACTATTTTAATTTTGTGGCTTTATTTATAGTTTTTTTTTTTTTGCTTTTTCTAATGGAACATAATAAATTAAATGAAAATATTCCATAGCAACCACATAAACAAAAATGCTTTGAGGCTCAAATTAACCAGTCCGACCAAATCAACCAATTTAACAACTGTTACTAAAACTCTATGGAAGGCCTGTGTATTTGTGGTCAACACAAAATAATTTACAAAAAAAACACCAGTGTTAAGTCCTTATTGCTAAATCCCCAAACATGTTCATGCAAATGCATGCTCAATTTTTTATATATCCCAAATCCAAATCATTAGTGTATTTAGATGTTTTTAATTATTTATTTTTTACGATACATATAGTTTTTGTTTTTTGTTGGTGTGCCATATTGCTATTTGATAAAAAAAAAATAAATAAATAACAGGCCTAATAATGTTTTTAGCATTTAAAGTGCTTTTATTTATGAAATTTTTAATAGTCAGTTGTGCATTAAATTGCATTTGCATAATTTCACCCTGAAGACTCATTAAAATATGCGTACCATGTGTGACCAGATATACATACACTTAGGCATATACACACATAATCGAAAATTCTAATAAGTGTGAGATTATCTTATATATGAAAATGGAGTTTTGTATGTTTTTACGTTTGTTTGTGGCTTAAAGGAGACTACATGAGTCACCAAAGTTAGTACTCGGAAAAAATAAGCGGGACAGATCAGAGGGCCCGGCACCCCCCATACAAAGTAAATATTTAATGTCATATATCTGGAGTACCGTAATAGTGAAAGCTTTGCAATTTTGTCTGAGTTCATGAGTTATTAATGTGAGTAGGCTGACAAAAAATGGGGCGGATCGGGGGAACAAAAATAGCCAAAAACAAAATCCGCCCAAAACAAAAACCGCCAAAACAAAAATTTACAGAACCGAAAATCGCGAATAACGTAAATCGCAAAAAACTAATATATCCAAAATAGAAAAATCGCAAAAAACACAAATCACTGAAAAAAAATACAAAAAAAATCGTCAAAACCGAGAATCACGAATAAAAAAATCGTCAACATCAAAAATCGCCAAAAATCAAAAAATTGCCAATATGGAAAATCGCGAAAAAAAAAATGCCAAAAGAAATTGCCTGAACCAAAAATCGCAAAAAAAAAAAACATCAAAAATCAAAATCGCCAAAATTAAAAATTCCAAAAAACAAAAATGCTGAAGTCAGAAATCGTCAAAATCAAAAAGCTTAAATTAAAAATCGCCAAAATGACAGTCTTGAAACTTTTGAAAAGTATATTAGTTACAAATGTGAATAGTCTTGCAAAATGAAAAATCGCCAAAAACCCAAAATCGCGAATAACAACAATCGCCAAAATCAAAAATAGCAACAAAAAAATGGCCAAAATGAAAAATCACAAAAAACAAAATCGTCAAAATCTAAAACCGTCAAAACCAAAGATCGCAAATAAAAAATTACAATTTAACAAAAATCGCAAAAACAAAAACCGCAAAATAACCGCCAAAACAAAAATTCACAAAACCGAAAATCGTGAATAAAATAAAGCGCAAAAACCAAAAATATCCAAAACAGAAAAATCGCAAAAAACAATAATCACAAAAAACACATATCGCCAAGATCAAAAGCTTAAATAAAAATCTCCAAAAACAAAAATACAAAAAAAAAAATCGCCAAAGTTAAAAACCGCCAAAACCGGGAATCACGAATAACAAAAATCGTCAACATCAAAAATCGCCTAAATAAAAAATTGCCAAAATCGAAAATCGCAAAAAACAAAAGCATCCAAAATCAAAATCGCCAAAATTAAAAATCCCAAAAAACAAAAACGCTGAAATCAAAAATCACCAAATCAAAAAGCTAAAATTAAAAATCGCCAAAATGACAGTCATGAAACTTTTGACAAATACTTAATTACCAATGTTAATAGTCTTGGAAAATGAAAAATTGCCAAAACCAAAAATAGCGAATAACAAAAATCGCCAAAATCAAAAATAGCAACAAGAAAAAACGCCTAAAATCAAATATCACAAAAAACAAAATCGCCAAAGTCTAAAACCGTCAAAACCGAAGATCGCAAATAAAAAAATTTTAATATAACAAAAATCGCCAAAAACAAAAACCGCCAAAAACAAATACCGCCAAAACAAACATTCACAGAACCGAAAATCGTGAATAACATACATCGCAAAAAACAAAAATATCCAAAATAGAAAAATCGCAAAAAAAAACAATAATCGCAAAAAACACATATCGCCAAAATCAAAAGCTTAAATAAAAATTACCAAAACCAAAAATACAAAAAAAAAACGTCAAAGTTAAAAATCGGCAAAACTGAGAATCAGGAATAACAAAAATCGTCAACATCAAAAATCGCCTAAATCAAAAATTGCCAAAATCGAAAATCGCGAATAACAAAAATGACAAAAAAAACTTACCTGAACCGAATATAGCAAAAAACAAAACCAACCAAAATCAAAATCGCCAATATTAAAAATCGCAAAAAACAAAAACGCTGAAGTCAAAAATCGCCAAATCGAAAAAGCTTAAATTAAAAATCGCCAAAATAGCAAAAAAAAATTAAATCGCCAAACCCAGAATCGCGAATAACAAAAATCGCCAACATTAAAAATCGTCTAAATTAAAAATTGCCAAAAACTAAAATTTGCGAATAACAAAAATCGCAAAAATCAAAAGCTTAAATAAAAATCTCCAAAAACAACAATACAAAAAAAAATCGTCAAAGTTCAAAATCGCCAAAACCGCCTAAATTAAAAATTGCCAAAATGGAAAATCAGGAAAAACAAAAATGCCAAAAGAAATTACCTGAACCGAAAATCGCAAAAAAAAAAAAACAAAAACATCCAAAATCGAAATCGCAAAAATTAAAAAATCCCAAAATAAAAACGCTTAAATTAAAAATCGCCAAAATCAAAAAGCTATAACTAAAAATCGCCAAAATGACAGTCTTGAAACTTTTGACAAGTACATTAATTACCAATGTGAATAGGAAAATTAAAAAACGCCAAAAATCCAAAATCGCGAATAACAAAAATCCGAAAATCAAAAATAGCAACAAGAAAAAAAATGGCCAAAATCAAAAAGCACAAAAAACAAAACGCCAAAGTCTATAACCGTCAAAACCGAAGATCGCAAATAAAAAATTTTATATAACAAAATTCGCCAAAAACAAAAACCGCCAAAACAAAAATTCACAGAACCGAAAATCGTGATAACATAAATCCCAAAAGACAAAAATATTCAAAATAGAAAAATCGAAAAAAAAACACAAATCGCTGAGGCCAAAGAGCGCCAAAATAAAAAGCTTAAATAAAAATCTCCAAAAACAAAAATACAAAAAAAAAATCGCCAAAGTTAAAAATCGTCAAAGCCGAGAATCACGAAGAACAAAAATCGTCAACATCAAAAATCGCCTAAATCAGAAATTGCCAAAATCGAAAATCGCGAATAACAAAAATGACAAAAAAATTACCTGAACCGAAAACAAAAACAGCCAAAATCAAAATCGCCAAATTTAAAAATCCCAACAAACGAAAACACTTAAGTCAAAAATCGCCAAAACCAAAAAACTGAAATTAAAAATCGCAAAATAGCAAAAAAAAAAAAAAAAAATAAAAATCGCCAAACCCAGAATGGCGATTAACAAAAATCGTCAACATTAAAAATCGCCTAAATTAAAAATTGCCAAAACTGAAAATTGCGAATAACACAAATCGCAAAATCACATATCGCCTAAACCGAAAATCGCTAAAAACAATAATCGCCAAGTTAAAAATCGACAAAACCTAAAATTGCAGAAATATAAATCGGCAGAATCAAAAATCGCCTGAAATAAGTAAAATAGTTGTCTACAAAATGATTTTTTATTTCGTTGCGATGGGTGTAGTTAGGAGTTACAGCTAGTTGTTATGAACATAAATATTATAAAAAAAAGACTTTTTAATTTAAAAACTTTATAATAAAAATAATTTTTGTTTCAATTTGAGTCAATGTCTTAGATTGTTTTTTTTTTTTATATTGCGTATTGAATGTTTCACAAAACCACTTCATATTAGTGGCTAGAATACAATTAGAGTGTTTTAGACAATTCTTCTGAATCGATGTTCTATTGTACAAATAAAAGACTTTTGAGGAAAACGCAGGTTTCTTTCAACTTTTCTTACAAATTAGTTCAATCAAATACAGCATCAATTCCTCCTCTCCTTTAACACAAATATACCATCAATTATATTTAGTTGGAGAATGTGCCACGTCTTCTATTTGTCAAAAGACAAAAGTAATTAAAAAGTGCAATTTACTTACTGTTTTTTTGAAAATCCTGTGATTCGTCGCAAACTACCAGACCACTTAGTGCGATCAATAAAGAACCAATCACAACCAAATGTTCTGCTATTGATGAAAACTTTCGGCGAGGTAACCATTTTTTGGTTACATCTGCTGATGCTGCTGTTGTTGTTGTTTGTAGATATTCTGTTTTGTAATGGTGCTGGTGGTGGTTGTGGTGTTGATGATGATAGTGATGATGCGCTTGATAACGTACTAGAGATGAGGTTTGTTGTTTGCAATGGCATACTATTGCCGCTGCAGCCGTTGTTGTTATGGGAAATTTTGTTGATGCTGTTGTTGCCAGTTGTTTGCTCAACTGCAGCAGGCTGGAGGCGTTTAAACAATTCTGATTTGCATTCGTTAAAAAATTTTGATTTTTTACATGTTGTGGACGTTGCAGTTGTATTTGTTGTTGATACTGCTGTTGCTGTTGATAAACTTCCAGCTCCAATTCCAGTTGCTGCTGTTGGTTTTCTGTATGATGTTGTTTTATTTGTAAAATTCTGTTTTGTCGATATTGATATTGGTTTGGCATTAATTCGATTTTGTTTGTTTTTGTATTTGTACAAAATTGCCAAGTTTCCATTTTTAAGCGTTGTTTCTGTTATCTTTATTGTTGTTGCTTTCAGTGTTGTGGTCAAATCAATAACATCATGAAAATACGTCATTTATACATTAAAGTACAAACTCTATGCACGAGTTTATATTGCTTTGTTAGCTTAAGAGACGTTAAAAATTTGGGACAATTTTTTTTTTTTTTTTATATTACTTATTATGCAGGGCCAATACTTGACACAAATAATGATATGTTGTCACAATCAATCGTTTTAAACTTTAGCTCGACCACCTGTAAAAAGAAAGCAGACAAGAAAAATCCATTAATATCAACAGTAAAAAAAAACTAAGGAAAGGAATATATATGTATATACACATGTACATAATATAAAGGTTTTGTGAAAACGTTAATATCTAATAACGTTAATTTATAGCAGAAAATATTATAAAACTTTTAATTGAAGAAATAATAATTTAAATTAACTAACCACAAAATATTATAGATTTTAAAAAACTTTAAACATTTTTTGAAGAAATTAATTTTAGATCTTTTTTTTTTATTCCATAGAGACGCTTGATTCTATAAACAACTACAAATGAATTCGGCGATTTTAAACAAATTTCATCAAATGCTTGCGGATTGAAATAACCTCAGTAGAAATGTGAAGAATGTTGTCAAGTAAATATTTGCAAGTAGTAGTTACTTCCAAGAAGGCTGATAAAGCATTAAAGGCAATACGTTAAGGAAATCAAAGACTTAGTTCTAAAACTGGTCGACTAATATATCAATAGCATCAGCCAATACCATTTTAAAGCATATTTTTGGCCTTAAGCGTGTCAAATATCGATTAGTTCCAAACCGCAAAATGTCTTGGAAAAAGAGAGTTACATTAATATCTCTGAGAAAATATTTTCTAATTACCAGAATGAAACAAAACGCATTATTATGGGTAGCGTTACTTGAATTTATGCCTATGACCCCGATACTGCCGACAAATCACGGAAATTTTGTGAAAAATGTGAAGCATCACCGAAAAGATCAGGCCAAAGTTGTTTAAAAATTAAGGTCATGCTAACAGTTTTAATCGATTATCATGGTATGGTGCATTATGAATTCCTTCCGGCCGCACATTGGGTTGAATCGTGCTCAAAGTGGCGCTAAATAGGTATTTTAAAATTAATTTTTTCTAATAAAGTTTGGTATCGGGTAACAGTATATAAAATTGTGCGTCACTATTGATCTGCGTCAATGTTTATAGTTACTTACTTTTTTTGCTGTGTTCTGTCAAAGTGCAACAATTTTTCGTATCTATCTTAAAGTGATAAAAATCGAAATTCAATAAATTTCAAGTGATTTTTTCTATATTTAGACTATTAAAAGTAAAAATTTAATAATGGAACCATCAACCTCAGGTATTTTAATATATGGGGGTTTCATGTCAAGTGCACCAACTTTTGAAACCGATGTCTTCCAATCGGGATGAAATTTGTACCAAGGTTAGTTCTATTAGATAGTAGCTTAGACACAATTTTTCAACAAGATCTGTCAATATCTCTCAGTTTTAGAGGGGATCAAAATTTTACATTTTGGCCAAACAGGTGTTTTTTCTCATCCATGTAACTTATTACCTATTGTTCTTAGAAAATTTTCTCCCAAATAGTTTAGATAGATATTTCTTCAATATTTCGGAAAAAAATACTTTAAAAAAAAAATTTTTTTTTAGACTTTTTTTTTTGCTAAATCAAAGCATTTTTTGCCTTTTTTCAAAAAGGGCATTTTTTTTTCGTAAGAAAGCTTAGGATTTTTCCTTTAAGAGCTTTTT
Organism: Cordilura impudica; assembly: GCA_963682025.1. Taxonomy (NCBI): domain Eukaryota; kingdom Metazoa; phylum Arthropoda; class Insecta; order Diptera; family Scathophagidae; genus Cordilura; species Cordilura impudica. The sequence goes on from OY821517.1 coordinate 38,055,544, forward strand.
GGTCGCTTAGTGGGATGGGAGTGGGATATCTATCAAAATAAATGTTTTGTAACTCAAGACAATTTTTCAATTTTTCACAAATGCACTATTTTGAATTTTCCCTATTTGTGTGTAAAACCTTACAAATAAAACTTATACTGAGAAACTAGACAAATTAACCTTTCTGAAGATAGGTTTCATACCCTCGATACTGTAATATCCAGAATATGTTAACCTCAGGAAAAAAAATCGCTTTTTTTTCTATAGAAATGTTGAAAAATTATTATTTTTTATTTATTTTTAATAATAATTAAATTAATGTATAATAATAATAATATTAAAAATAAAAAGAGAAATGATTTATTAAAATTTAATCTTAATTGCATTAGATCCATTTATATCATAACTATTTTTATACTTAATTTATTGTAGCTGACGAAGTATTTAAGTCTTGTAAATTTTTAAATACCCAGTCTTTCATCCAGCTTTTTTGTCGCCTTTATTTACTGCGTTTTTTGTTAATCCTTTCTTTGCGTTACTATGTTGTTCAGCTGTTGATTTCGATGCTGGTTTATTTGTTGGCTTTGGAAAGAAATCACATTGAATAGAGGCAGAAAACTTTTTCAACTTGAGTCTTCCATCGACAAGCGGTATAAAAGCATGGTATTGAGCGGTGCCATCGATTGTTACCGCAGCATCGAATCTGCTCTTCAGTGTTTTCAATGTTTCCTGATGATCCTCTTTGCTACTAAAAACTATTTTAGTTTCTTTACAATAACTCTTTGCCCAATGGAATAAAGCAGTCGCATCTAAGATGCGATCTTGATGAGAGCACTGGAGGCTATATTTCGCTGCATTTATTTTAAGGTTTGCTCCAATACTATCACATGCTCCCTTACCATGAGCAGTAGGATGAAAATGCCACTTAGCTGGCATAAGATTTGCGAAGCTACTTTTGTTTTTAAAATGTTGACGAGCTCCGTCCGAAACGTAGTATACCTTCTTTACTGTAAATTTAGATTTTAGATATTTTAGTATTATCTTCTGGTACTCATAAACTGCAACGGTATCATGTTTTAAATCGTCGGATATGATTGCCATACATAAATAACTACTGTGAATATAGTTGCTTGGTCGCTAGAACATTTTTACAGTTTTCTGCGAAATCATATGAAATAACGAATTCGCCAGACTTCAAATGTATCTTCAAATCCTTGAAGAATGACCATTGCTCTTTGACTAAAAAGTCATGAGTTCTCAAGTTTAGCAATCCTGTATACATTTGTTCCACAAAATCATTCACATTTAAAATGATTGTTTTCAATGTGCATCTGTCAGTCTGAATCCAAGAATAAAATTTGACCTCCTCTATATATTCTTGATTTAAAGAGTTGATTAAATTTTCTTTGATGAATGTGGTTTTCGGGCAATTGGTACATTCACCTAAGTGGCAAGAAGTTATTGCATTAGGACACATAGTCAATTTAAGGCAATCGCGGTAATCGTGTAAATCTTCTGCCGAATCATCTGTTAAATACTTTAAATTGATTTCCTTCAACATCAGTTTAACATTTTCATGGTAAATGCAAACGCATACTGTGTGAGTTCCGCTGCTTCCTGCCAAAACGCAATGTTTTGGCCTCATTTGGGTAAATTTTGTGAAGCCAATTTTGACATCCTCGTGTTCAAGTTGAAATGTTGCAAATAACTCTTTCAGGTTACAGAGAACCATTCTCTTCTGTTATGTTATGAAGGTATGTTACATACCTTCGGAAAGGTTAATTTGTCTAGTTTCTCAGTATAAGTTTTATTTGTAAGGTTTTTCACATAAATAGGAAAAAATTCAAAATAGTGCATTTGTGAAAAATTGAAAAACTCCCATCCCACTAAGCGACTAAAAAGTTCTTAAAGGAAAAATCCTAAGCTTTCATATGAAAAAAAAAATCCCTTTTTGAAAAAAAGGCAAAAAATGCTTTGATTTAGCAAAAAAAAGTCTAAAAATTTATTTTTTTTTAAAAGTATTTTTTTCCGAAATATTGAAGAAATAGCTATCTAAACTGTTTGGGAGAAAATTTTCTAAGAACAATAGGTAATAAGTTACATGGATGAGAAAAAACACCTGTTTGGCCAAAATGTCAAATTTTGATCCCCTCTAACTCAGAGAGGTCTTGATCGATCTTGTTGAAAAATTGTGTCTAATCTACTATCCAATAGGACTAACCCGATCGGAAGACATCGGTTTCAAAAGTTGGTGCACTTGACATGAAACCCCACATATATTTAAGTTATGTTAAAATATTTTTGAAAATTTAAAAAAAAAAAAAAACGTGCGCGTTTAATGCCGTTTTATAAATATTTAATATATAATGAAAAAACAGGTGATTTTAATTTTTTTTTTTTTGATTTTATTTTCTCTTTGTTTTCGTTATTACTCGTATAGTAATTGTTGTGTTACATTTGGTTAGAGATGGGCTCGTGAGTGAGATGACGTCACGCTTAGTCATCAACAAATTTTAAAATTTCATGTTAATAGCATTTAAAATTGTTTCCAAATACACTGATATTCACACTTTTTATTAACACATAGTATAGTATAACCGAAAAATGTATTCACGTTTAGTTTACAGATCTCGCGTCATTGAGTCGCATTCAGAGGCAATTTAGAGAGAGAACTGGGTTGATTATTGACCTACCAAAACCAGGCTTTCGAAACTCAAACGATGGTAATACTGCAAGGCATTTTTTTTATTAGAATGCTGAAATATCAGCTGAAATTACAAAAATTGATTTAGAGTTGATTAGGAATATTCAATATTTAATGTTTAGTTAAAAAACTGGTGATTTTAATATTGTTTTTGATTTTATTTTCTCTTTGTTTTCGTTGTTTCTAGTGGTATTGAGGTCAACATTGAAAAATTTTCAAATTTCGCTAATAATACAGCTAGACTATTTGTTAAAAATTATCCATAAAATTATATGCCTCCTACTCTACATAAATACTTTCTTCACGGGCTAGAAACTATATCACTTTCACCATTGGCTATTGATAAACTAACTGAAGAATTTCAGGAAGCTAGAATTAAGGACTTCTAAAGTTATAGGGAGCACTTTTCTCGTAAATGCAGTCGGGAAAAGATAATAGAAGAAGTATTTAATAGATTTCTTTTCAGTTCTGATCCCTTCTTTACAAGCATGAGAAATAATTGGAAAAAAACAAATGCCACAGTCCACATTGGAATTACTTATGCCGTTTTCTTTTCTGACATAAAATGTTGCCCTTTTTGCCCTTTTTTGGAAAAGTGTATTTTTTTTTAAGAGAAACCTTATATTATATATCAGTCGAAAGGCCTCAAAGTGCTGTATTCATAAATGCAAAAAAATTTTGATTATTATCCTCTTGGAAGTCATAGGGTGAAAATACTCATAAAAGGGGAACAATGGCGAATTATTCTCACACTATAACCTGAAAGAAGTCAATGACTGGAATTTTTTGTGATTTACGAGGGCTCTACTTTGAGACCTTTCTATTGATGTATAAGATAAGGTTGGTCTTAATTCAGAATATATAAAAAAATACACTTTTCCAAAAAAAGGGCAAAAAAGGGCGACATTTTTTGTCAGAAAAGAAAACGGCATTAGTGTTCCCCTCAGTGAAAATGACAATGGCGACGACGATCAATAAATTTTTTATTCAATATTTTTTTCTGAAATGGATGTTTTTATGTTTTTATGATTATTCATCAATAAAAAAAAGCAAAAATACTTTCTAATATGGCTTTGTTTGAGTTAAATTTATGGAGTTATGGAATGTGGATAAAAAAATCTTATTTTAAATTTAAATTTAAATACATATTAAATATTTATTCCTTTAACCTTTCTTTAAAAACATATGTCTTTTTCTAAAAGCACATTAAGTAGGCTCTTATTTTCAATTTAATTTACTAGTTTATGGGTTTTTATTCCAAAGTTACAGCGAAAATTCTGAAATAAGAAAATTTTTCCCAAAATACAAAAAGTTGCCTAACGGGTTAAAAATTATTTTTTTTTATCGTTTTGTTTTTTAGATAATGGCTATTTACGTATTAATGAATACCCATTAATAAAAAATAACAATATTTAGAAATTACGACTTCCATGAATTAATCGCCATTTTGCATACCGTTCAACCCACTGTGCGGCGCGAAAAACTGAATATATTTTAGAGTATGAGTAGGCATATATTTTGAGTATTATGCGTAATTTGCGAGAAGCTGGAAAACATGCTACACTAAATTCGACTCATACCATACCACAATCACTATATGCACCTGATCTAGCAGCGAGTAACTTCTGGCTGTTCAATAAATTCAACAGATAACTCTACAAACACTTTTTATATCGATTGAGAAGAAATGAGCTGCATCGCTGTGCTATTTGAAGACAATTCAAGAACTTTACTACTTCAACTCTTTCGGGGATTCACGGGGACTACTTTGAAGATAGTGAAATTTCCAGTTCATAGTGCACTTTTGAAACTCTTTTTTTAAACCGTACACTCTGTCTGTATGTCTGCCCGCCATGGGGCAACCCCATTCCACCTCATCCAATTTATCTGAAACTTGTTACGGCTATAGATTAATTTTAGGGTAGTCACGCACAGCCACGCACAGTCACAGAGTGATTCAAATCCCGTTTCCCCTTATCCGATCGATCTTAAACTTAGTTCACAGGCTTTTCGTCAGCAAACATTAACTTAAAGATAAACATACATAGTCACGCCCAGCCGCGGCAGTGATATAAGCCCCATTTCACCTCATCCAATCAATCTGAAACTTGGTACATAGACTTGTTGTGACCAAAGATAAATTTTAAAATAGTCACGCACAGTCACGGAGAAATTCAAAACTCATATGCATAAGGAAAGAAAGAGTTTTAATAAAAACTTTTATGGGTTAGATTTAGTAGAACAATTATTTAAAAAAGTCCTCTTATCAGAAATTATCCAATTGGAATGGCAATAGCAAATCAAACCGCCTGTTGAACTTTCTTTATTATATCTATAATATTAATAGGCTAGGCGATTTCTTGTGACTAATGTTTTGTTCTACCGTTTTATCACGATTTTGACCAAGCGTACATTATTTGAAAGGTATTTCTTTTTAGCCGATTTGCAGATTTACAGATTTTTAATTTTTTTTTTCTCTATTTTGGGTAAATGGCATTTAAAGTTGCTACTAACACATACATAAAATTATACAATACTATGTATGTGTTTATTAAATTTGCTAATGTGTTTCTAATAAAAATGAGTTTGCTTTTTGTGTTGATTTGTGAATTGGCTATAATTGATTAGCATACTTTTAGGCTCTTTATTTAATGAAAAAATAAAATTTGTACGCGAATTTCGAGGGCTGGAATCTGCTAGTATTTATTTATTAATTTATGATTTTCTGCACAATAGGACTAAGATTCTGTAAAATGTGATATTTAGAAAATGCACAATAAAAATTATTTTGACATTTACCTATTCAAAATAAAGCAAACTAAATTTAAATGTTGTTCAAAAATTGGAAAACTAGTTTCTTATAATATCCCTCGTTGCTTGCATAGTTGGCGGCACCCAGTTCCAAAGCTGAATGCATTGTATATAAAACTTCTATTCGGAGGCCAAACTTGTTGCTTTATTTGAGTTACAAAATTATTTCTTCTTGAGTGTGAAAAGAATATCCGATTAAACGGGTACGTAGGCTCAGGTGTAAATAATCTTATGCATCAGCATCAATGATCTTATCTTCAATAGAACACATAAATTCACGCCTTAAAGTTTTTATGTGGAAAGATCTCTTCAAATTATAGACGTATCTTAATATAGAATTGAACGTAGTTATTAACTTAATAGAGCTAATAGAATGCCAGCTAGCAAATAGTTCGCATCCGTACAATAAAAGTGAAATTATATAAATTTTTACAAGTATGACTCGTACATGGACTGGTTGTTAAAAGGTGTTGAGTTTTCTACACTGGTCGATGCACAGTGGTGCACGAGCGATCAAAAGTGTAAAAATTTTTGTAAATTCTTAAAAACAGGTATGACATTTAATTTGGTACTTTAGCTGGAAGAAACTAAAAAAAAATTTTAAAGACAAGTAAGAAAATATTAGTAGGTCTTACCGACTACTCCATGCGTTTAGAGACCCTATCTTTCAGATCGAACTAATTAGATATAGAAAGTAAGCATAAACCAAATTTGAGTAGCATTATTAAAAATATTTTTTTTTTGGCTTTGGATATGAAAAACTTCATATCCAACGCTATATTTATATGAGAACTAGGTCGAAAAATACAAACCAAATTTGAGAAAAATCTGCGCAATATTTTTGTTTTTTTTATAGATTTAAGTGAAGATCGGGAAGCAGCTCTATATGGGGCCTATGACTAAGAACTGCCCTATAGGGACTATTTTTGGACTACTGATTAATGGATATAATAAATACATATAAACCCAATTTGACTGAGATCTATATGATAATTTGTATCTTATAGCAATTTATGTCGATCTGATAGGGGTCATTTGTATGGGGACTTGGTCTGAACATGGACCGAATTTTACCAATTTTAATATCGTTCATCCTAAAGCAGTTAAAAGCTCATATACAAAATTTGATCACAATATATTCATATTTGCGACCTGTAGTTTGATTACAAGGTTTACATGGACAGACGGACAGACGGACGGACATCGCTAAATCGACTCAGTAAGCGATTCTGAGTCGATCGGTATAATAAAAGATGGGTCTAGGTCAAATATTTTTGTTAGTTACAAACAGCAGCACAAAGTCATTATACCCAAACCACATAGTGGATAGGGTATAAAAAGCATCCTTTACATATAACAAACCGATATGGCAAAGTTTAGTACTTTTGGCCGCTCTATACATAAACGTACAATACTGTGTGATGTATCGAATACTTTTTCCTGAAGTGACATTTATTTATTCAGACCAGGTTAGAGTAATATTGAGAACGATTCCAAGATTTTTGCCTTATTATTTAATTTCGATGATTTGGCGTCCAAGTTATCCGGTATTGCCGGTAGAAGCACAGATCTTGAGGTAACAAAAACGTATTTAGACACTTTAATATATTGAGACGCTTTCTTTATTACATTTAGGAGAAATTATCCAATTTGAATAACTATTGCCAGATGAAAGAAAGTGCTTTTGCCATATTTTCAGAAATTTTTGTTCTTTTATTAGAGAGTATTTTTTATGAAACTTTCTTAAAAGCTCTTCCCCAAGAACAAAACTTCGTTCCTTTATTTATTTTGTACTTCTGGTCAAAAATTTAAAATTCGAAGATAATATCAAAAATGACATTATCCTGTATGCCTTTATTTAATATATTATAAAATTTATATATTATAAAATTGCAACTAAGAAGACATTACGTCCTTAAAATTTCAAAAACTTTCGGTAACAATTGTGCGAATTACTACTCGAAAAAGATCAGCCTGTTTCCATACAAATATACGATAAAATGCACTCCAACCAAGTTTGACATCCATTTACAAAAAATATTCTAGGCCCACATGGTATATATTTATACATGCTAAAATTTGAAATACGAGGACATTATGTCGTTAAAATTTGAAAGCATTCCGACAATAATTGAGCTGTTGGCGAACTACTATTTGATAAGGACCATACACTCCCTACACAAATGTGTGAAAATTTGCTCTTATTTTAAGTTTGATGTAATTTTACTGCGAAATTTTCCTTCATGAATTTTTAATAATTTATATGTTTTGAAGTGATATATTTCTGGACATTATATCCTTAAAATTTCTAACTATTCCAGGGAAAATTGTGGAAGCGGCGAACTTTTACTCGAAAAAAATCAGCCACTTTCAAATCTTTTCACCGAAAAAGATCAGTCATTTTATATACAAATGTATTTATTTTATGTATATAAATTTGCACCATATGTGCCTTTAATATTTTTTGTAAATTGATGTCAAACTTGCCAACAGCACAATTATTGTTGGAATACATTGAAATTTTAAGAGGATTATCTCGATATATTTGCAACTAAAAATAGTAAAAAATGTTAGCAAGTCGTGGTGTAATTTTATTAAAGTTACATCAAACTTGAAATAACAACAATTTTCACACATTTGTGTAGAAAGTAGCTGATCATTTTTGAGTAGTTGTACGCCCAGAGCACAATTTTAATCGGAATGACTTGATTTTTTATATGTCAATTAAGGGCAGAGAAAAAAAAAATTTTTTTTTAAATTTAAATTTTTTTTTTAAATTTTTTTTTAGTTTCTGTTTTTTGTCGAGTAGTAGTTCCTCCAAGCTTCAATTTTTGGCGGAATACTTGAAGGAAGTGTTCACTTTATATTCGCAGCATTAACGAATATAATTTTTTGTTACGTCATTGTGGAAAATTTTCCGGAATATATCATCAAACTTCAAATAAGAGCATATTTTCACACATTTTTATAGAAAGTGGCCAATATCAGTCGAGTAGTGCTATACCTTCGCCACAATTTCGGAACGGTTTAAATTTTTTTATCAGTAATTTATGCATACAGTCAAGTACAGACAGTGAAAAAGTTAAAAAAAAAATTTTTTTAATTTTTTTTAAAGTTTTTTTTTTATTTTTTTACACTTTTTGCAAAATTTACGCTCTTTTGCGAGTAGTTGTTCCCAAACGCCAACATCTTTTTTCGAAATGCTCTGAAATTTTGAGAACACATTCTCTACATATATTCAGATTAAAATACTAAGAGCTTTTTCTAAGTGTTCTTAAAAAATGTTTTGTAAATAGGCATCAAACATATACGAAGATCATGTTTTCATACATTTGAATGGAAAGTGGATGATCTTTTTCGAGTATTAGTTAGCCCTCTCCACAGTTTTTATCAGAATGTTTTAATATTTCAGGAGGGTAATCTGTCAGTGTAACTGACTTCAAGATATATGAAATCATACCATGTATTTTGGGAAATTTTTATTTTAAATGAAGTCAAACATCTATGAAGCGAATATTTTCATACATTTGTATGGGAAGGCGTCGAGCTTTTTCGAGAAGTAGTTTGCCCACGCCAGTACCACAGTCCGATTCAAGTCAAATTTCAGGATGTTATTCTCGGTACCTGTACAATTCCAAGAAGTATACATTTGTTATACCTAATACTTAAATTTATCTTTTTACATGCTTTCAAACATGAGAAATGTTAATTTTTACTACCCGATCTACACGTTGAGCTCGAGTTGTTCCTTATCTACTCGAGCAGCCAGAGTAGCTCGAAGCTCGAGTAATGGGGGCTCTGGTTTTTACAACTATATAATAAGAAATTCAAATTTTTCTATTAATGTCTATTTATTTATTAAAAATAAAATTACTTTAGATTAACTTAAATGAAACAGTATGTCATGTTAAATTTTAACAGTTTTAGATACAAATTTGTTGCTGTTTCGCCAAATTAAATTTATTCCGTATCCCCATTTATTGCCCGCAAACATTCCTAGAATAATAAATATTATATATATTAAATTAACATTGATTAAAAATATTTTAACGATCTGACTTATTTACACTTGACCGCTAAAAAAAATTAAATAATCACATATAATTACTATTTACCCAATTGTATAATCATATCGTCAGTCAATTGGTGAAGTTTGCATCTTGTATTACAGAAAATAATTGAAACCTAGTTTCTCTCTGCTTGATACCATGTTGGCTAAATTCTACATATTTTACTAGAGACCTTATAACATGCTAACCGAGAGAAGATACAAGGGGACGAATGTTGAATCTAGAGTCTGATCTTTGAAATCTTGAAAGATGTCATCGTTCATCATGACATTTGTATACTATTCGTGTGTATAACTGGTGGGTAATCTATACAGGGCTAAGTGTACTGCGCATAACACGACAAACCATTTCCAGGTTATGTGTCTCCTCACAAACAATTGTTCCACCAATATAGGCGCGGTAGTATACTTTCTTAGAATCGCCAAATGCTATAAAAGCCAAGTTGCTATAAAGTTGCCAAGCCAGTTACTCGAAATAAATAGCTGACAGTCACGATTGGCCTAATTTATTGCAAGATGGTAATCGACAACTTTTATTGGTGCTCTATTTATTTCTGACTTCTTCCTTTGTTGTTATCAGAGTTCAGAAAAAACACACACTGCATAAAAAACTCGTACAAATGTCTATGTAAACAAACATAGCTCAGACCAACAAACACATATTTTTATATTCATATCAATTATATGTGTTTCTAAATTTTGTACGGTGCAAAACACAATCATGACCGTGTTTCGTTTTGATATTTCGTTCTCTACACGAAGATTTTTCTATAACGTATTTTTTGTTTCGTACACACATAGACCACACAGATTCGAGTGTAGCTTTATTTTAAGTTCATTTTCTGGCTCGTGTACTGCTAAAAAAAACAGAACATGTTCTTCAACGCCGACATCTAAAAATTAAATCATTATCCACCCGCGATCGGAAAAATCTGAAACACCCCTTTAATAACGACAACAATTTTTCAACCAAATTTATTAAAAAAAATTTAAAATAATTCATTAGCAGTTATAAAAAAGTAAAAATTAAAAGACAATAATAAAAATAAAAAAAAATAATTAAAAAAGATAGTAATAAAATAGAAAACAGAGAAATTTATATGTTGTTTATGACTTAATTTCGTTTTTTTTCGATCGCGAGTGGATAATGTTTTAATTTTCAGATGTACGCATTGAAGAACAAGTTCTGCTTTTTTAGCAGTACACGTGCAAGTTTGCCAACAAACTTAAAATAAAGCTACATTCGAATCTGTGTGTTTTATGTGTGTTCGAAACAAAAAATACGGGATAGAAAACTGTTCGTGTAGATAACGAAATATTAAAATGAAACACAGTCATGACTGTGTTTGGCACCGTACAAAATTTAGAAGCACATATAATTAATATGAAAATAAAAATAAATATTGGCTTCTTAAGAACAGAACATTGTGTGTTTGATGTGTGTATTTTCTGAACCTTGGTTGTTATTAACCATACCCATAAATGTACCGCAAAAACTTTATGACAGGTGGACTTAATTATATTTGGTCATCTATACATCCATTTTTAGGCCCTGCCGGATACAACAAGATCCTGTCCTTGAAATTTGCACAAAAAAAAACCTCCAGAATGTTGGCAGATTTCGGGTACGGGTAAAAAACCGGGTTTTCGGCCCTTTTGCACATATAAGCCAGTAACTTTGGTGAATATGAACCTATTTTGAATTTAGCTTTTATTAAAAGTTTAATAACTCGGCGAATTTTCAAGAGATGTTTTAAACCAAATGTGCATTTTACTCACAGATAAACATAATATCTATAATATTAATAGGCAAGGCGATTTCTTGTGACCGATGTAAGTTTCACAGTTTTACCCCGATTTTGACAAAAAAATTATCATTTGAAAGGTATTTATTTTTAGCTGTTACCCAGATTTAAAGATTTTCATCGTCTGGAATATTTTTTTGGAGTTATGATCGTTTAAAGTTGCTACTAACACATACATAAAATTATACAATGCTATGTGTGTGTTTATTAAATTTGTTAATGTGTTTGTGTTAATGTGTTGAGTTTGTTTTCTTCATTTAAAATGAGTTGAATTGTGAAGCACACCTTTAGGGTCTTTATTAAATGAAAAAATAAAATTTCCTAAAATTTGCACTCGAATTTCAAGTGCTGGAATCTGCTATTTATAATAAATTCTAAATAAAAAAAAATTAGTAAAAACATCTCCAAAGTTGAAAAAAATTGATTTTTTTTAAATTAGTTTCTTGGAGGAATACGCACAAATATCTCAATATCAATTGAATATCATGTTCATGTCTTCGAAAGGCCTTGGTTTTTTCTTTCCAAATCTCCTGAGAAATTCCAAATCAGTTGATATTCAACAAAGTTGCTGGCTTGTATATGCAAAAGGGTCGAAAAACAGGTTTTTTTACGCGTAACTGACGATTTTGGAGGTGTTTCGTTTTAAGTACAGAGTCTTGTTGTATTTGACTAGAGCTACTAGAAAGAAGTATCGCATTCCAGGTATTTTTTTTCTGTCACACAGTGTAATTTAGAAATATTTTACACGTTGTGGTTTTGATTTATAATATTAAATTGTGAAACAAAAATTTTCTTCCTTTAACTTTATTTTCAAAATGTGACATAATAAATAAAAATTCGGTTCGACTTTTTTCTTCCTTTATTAGTATTTACAATATTATTTGATTCATGCAGTTTCTTTTCAGTTCCAAATACTTTAAGTTAAAAGTGTGGCTTCCTGTTACTATTATCGGTAAATATATCTTAACACGTATTTTAGTTGTAGTATTTTAACAAAATATTTCTTACACTATCTGTTCAAACATTTTCGGTTTAAAAAATTTTGTTCTAATAGAATTAGTAGTTGCAGTCATCATAATTTATGATTGAAGCAGTTTATTTAGGTTGCCTAAATTAGTAAAGTAATTTCTAGAAAGACTTTAGTTAGTAAACAGAACTAGTTATGTTCAATTAAGAGGAATTTTGAAAATTGTTATGAAAGAAAAACTATTGTATGTTTAAGTAATAAAGGAGTACAATAAAAATTGTTATGATAAATTTTGTTAGTGGTAAACGATTTTCAACTAGTCTTTTTTCTGTGTGTAGCAACTGTTATATTTCCATATTTTATTTACTGAATACCAAGTTGCGGTTTCAATTTTAGATCAGTGAATAAATTCATGAAATTTATTTAACTGATAAAGCAATTCCGCCCTTTAACTAATTGAATTTAAATTTCAAAGTATTTATTCCATAAATTATACAGAATTTTATATATTTCGTTACACATAACGATTTCATTTCAAACTGCAAAGTTGGACAATAACAGAAAGGAGCAAATTATGGGTCTTTTTCAAATTGATGTGATCCGGATCTAAATAGATAAACAATGAACGATAAACCTAACCTTAACTTAAAAAAAAACAAACTATTATTCGTTCTACATAAATAATTACGTATAATCAAAAATTTTAAAATGTTTACTTTTTATGTTTGTTTGTGCTCACAGTTTCTATATTTTCTTATTACTCAAAAGTAATAAAAAGAAATTTTTTTTTTGAAAGTTTTTTTTTTTATTGACAACTTCAGGTCATAAATAACATAACTCGTAAAAATCACATTTAATCATCTGTTATTTTCACATCAGCCTAAAACAACATATTGTGAAGGATAAGTATATCCTTTGTTCTTAAACATACAATTTTAAACAACGCATGTTCATGCAAACATATATGAGTATACGTAAGTATGTGTTTATATATACTCGTATTACTACATATGTATAAAAACAGAGAAGGATCTCATTTCGGCAAGTCATAAAAGTGTCAATATTCAATGCTACTATTTCTAATACGGCTAAACTCAAATGTTGTTTATTGTCGTAAAAGTGTACGCATAAGTTACGAAATAAACAACAAAAAAAAAAACTTTCTTTTTTAACAACCATGATTTACGTCTATTAGATTTTCGATTTGTTTGAAAAATCTATAATAAAAAATGACATCATAAACAAACTAAACTTTTGGTATTTATGGCATTTTATGGGATAAGAATTATACCGAAGTAGCACACCACAATGACGAACAAAATGAAAACAAACAATGACATACTTCTCTCAGTATAAACAGGATAAGGATACATCGTAAAATATATAGAACATAAACAAAAATATATTTTATACTCGTATAGATTAAAAGGAATCACCCTTTATGTTATTAATACTTTAAATTATAATTATAAAAATACTTCTTAATTTATAATTATGTGACCATTCAACTTGTATTTTGCAGTTATCAATTGTAGTTATCTACAATATCAAAAAGTAAGGCGATTTCTTGTGATCGATGATTTGTTAAACAATTTTCTCCTTATTGTGACCAAACGTATCTTATTTGAAAGGTATTTCTTTTTAGCTGTCCACCAGATTTACAGATTTTTCAATGTTACATTTTTTTTGGCAGTAAAATGCATTCACAGTTGCTACTAACACATACATAAAATTATACAATGATATGTATGTGTATATGAAATTTTTGAATGTGTTTGTGAATTTCTCTTCATTCACAATAATAATGGTGTTGAATTGAAAAATAATTTTGAGCATAAACCAATAACGACAATAATCGATATTTAAAAAGTGTGATTTGTAAATTAGCTAAAATTGATTAGCACAACTTTAGGGTCTTTATTAAATAAAAAAATAAAATTTCCTAGACTTTGCACTTGAATTTCGAGGGCTGGAATCAGCTAGTTACATTTAATGGGCAAAAGATAAATTAAAACTTTTAAATTTTTTCGCTAAAAATTTTTTTTTATAATTTATTAATGGATGTAAAAATATCTATATATCTTTGGTCACAAGCGATAACCGTCTAAGTCGACTTAAGAATGATTTGAGTTATGTATGCTATCATATTCTATTAAAAATGCTTTATATTTATGTGAAATCCCCATTTCTCTAAAGCTGTTTAATAAAAAGTTATTAATGAAAACATACTGACCTAAGTCGTAATGAAACTCCGTTACATTTATATAAAAAGTTATTTTTCTCGCAAGCATGGTATTTGAAGATTTGGGTCAACCTTGCTCTCATGTTCTACTAAAAACGCTTTAATTTTACGTGAAATCCCCACTTCCATAACGCTGTCTATTAAAAAGTTATTAATGAAAACATACTGACCTAAGTCGTAATGAAGCCCAATTACATTTATATAAAAAGTTAGTTTTCTCAAAAGCATGATTTTCGACTTAGGCGGTTAATGCTTGTGACCACAGATATAATGAGAAAACAAAACATTCAACATTTAATAATTTAAAAATAAAGAATAATAATAATATCAAGAAAATTTAAAAATTATAATCCTTAAAAATAATTAAAAATTGATTTTTTAAATTGTATTGCGTTGTTAATATTTTGTCTACAACGGGGTAATTGGTTCTAGAGACGGATTGCATAAATGAAAAATTGGCGCTCTGAGAACAGATATTGGTGACGAATTTGAATTATTGTTTTACCTCTATTGGATCATTCAAAGATCATTCAGAGAACAGTTTTTGGGACAAATACTTTGGATGTCTTCTGTAAACAATTTTATGCAAAAATAAAAGGCTTCTGCACATCAAAAGATTGTCAAATGGTATTCCAAAAAGTTTTTTTCATATCTTTTTAAACCAAAAACATATCTTGTAATATTATTGTATGTAGTTGTTAATTTACGTTTATCGGATGAATCACAACCAGCAAATAATTCACAGCCATATAAAAGCGTTGGTATCAAATACGTTTTGGCTAAATGCATCCTGATCTTTAGTGGTGAAAACTATTGGTTTATGCATAACGTCCTTAGCATACCATATGTTCTACCTGTTGCAAAGATAATCTGGTCTGACCGCGAAAGTTTTTCATTAAAAATAATGCCCAAATTCTTTGCTGATGGTTCCATACCAATGTGAGAAGAACCAAGTTGTATACTTAAACTATTTATGGATTCTACAGCTCCTCTGGATATAGGAATCCATTTTGATTTTAAAGAATTTAAGCGTAATCCATTAGCAGTTACCCATTCGTAGACTTTTGATAGGTCAGAGTTTATCTTTGAAATACAATCGTTAATCGCAGAAACTTTGCAGCCAATTAAAAGCTGAACGTCATAGTCGTACATTTGTACGTTCATGAAACTCAAATACATTGGTAAGTCGTTGGAGTATATATTATACAGTAGTGGTCCAAGGATTGATCCTTGCGGAACTCCTCTTATGACCGGTAGCCATGTTGAATAATGCGAGTCACTAAAAACAGATTGATGTCTTCCATTCAAATAAGTTGAAATTAACTTAATCGAAGAAGATGGAAAATGGTAAAAGGAGCTTAGCTTTGAACAAAGTGTTCCATGATGAACTGCGTCGAAGGCTTTTGAATGGTCTTGAAGTAATAAAAACATGACCTGATCATCGTCAATATTACTCCGAATGTCTTCAATAACATCTGCAAGAGCAGTTATGCAACTATATTTTGGCCTAAAGCCAGATTGGCGACTAGTTATTCAGCCTCTGTCAAGAACATGATGCAGCATTTGTTTATGGAATAGTTTTTCAAAAACTTTTGAGAAATATGGCAAGATTGCAATTGGCCGATAATCACTTCTAGCCTTCGGAACAGGAACTATTTTGGCGAATTTCCACCTTGCAGGGAATGTGCTTGTTGTTATTATAGAATAAAAAAATTAAGTTATATATATTAACAAGAAAGGCAATATTAACTTTATAAATTTTGGATGCATATCGTCGTAACCGACATAGTTAGATTCTATGGACAGAAAACCTTGAAAAACTTCTGATTGACTGAAGCAATGAAAGTTTAAAAGATTTTCATCAATTGGGGCAGTTTGATTATGAAGATTTGACATCAGTCATTTCTTTATTAAAAAATTTTTCATTGAGTTCCTCAGTGTTCAAGGTATCACTGTTACGATCAGCTTGCTTTATAACTCCAATTTTTCTTATTTCTTTCCACATTTTATTACCACCGACAGCAATATTAAATTTGTTTTCATAATAGGCAGATTTGTCCTGCCTTATCTTGGGCACAACTGCTCTTCTCTTCCTGCGATATATTTCATGTATTTCAGGTGTTTTAAACCTTTTCCACCTAGCGTATGCAACGTTGCGTTCTTCTATTAATCGTTTAGCCTCATTTGAAAACCAAGGTCTGTCTTTAGAGGACATTTTCCTTGTTTTAATAGGAACATGTTCAATGCAAAGGAAGAGAATATTATCTTGTAGAAATTGACATTGGTCATCAACATTTGGCTTGTAAAAAAATTCGTTCCCATCTAATCATTTGTAATTCAGACTTAGATCATTTATACTCAAATTATCAAAATCACGGTATGAAAAAGTGTTAGTTTTACTATTTGGCTGGACGTTGTAGCTCAAAAAAATTAGATCATGCTTCGAAAACATAGCTGCTGATAATTGGTCGTAATGCAGAATATTCTGTTTGTCATATACAAGGAAGACATCCAATAATGTTTCACTCGTGTTTGTAAAATACGTGGGTGTAGAAGAGTTTACAGGTGTAATATTAATGGATTTCATTGGATCGATAAGGTTGGTCTCCACAAGAATATTACTATTGAAATCTCCAACTATGATAATATCAGTGTAATTAACTGTAAGATTTACAAGTACTTCACACAGGGTGTCCATTCTAATTTCCTTTTTTGGTCTATATTTATCTCGAAAAAAAAAATATTTTAAGTTCGCGAATTTCCTGCAGACTTAGCCAATAAAATAGCAAGGAAAAGGTTTTTAAAAAAATCAAATTTTAGCAAAAAATTCAGTGATCTGCCCCATAGGTATTTACCATCTACAGTGGCTCCAAAAAATTTATGCTCACTAGTATTCTCATTTAAAATTTTTGTACAAAACGTTAACTTTGTCTCATTATACGCTTTATTATACTATACAACGAGCATTCTGGATAGTGAGCAATTTCAAATCAGGGTGACAGTAATAGGCTAGTGTAGTAAAACTTCCAAACGGTTTGGCGATCTCAAGCCAAACTTTTTTTTAAATCAAGATAATCTGCTTCACTGCTTTCTAGAAGTGATTACTTTATAGTAATTCTGCCCGAATTGAATTAATTATTTTAATCATTGCTATCATAATGATTGTTGGTGAATTATACAGTGGTATGTAATAAATTTTAGGAAAATCAATATCTCTTTTACAAAATACTAAAAATCCATTTTCGCAACCACCCATAGAAGGTGCATCATCGGTAGTAATGGAAACGACCTTCTCAAGAGGTACATTTTCAGATGATATGAAAGATTTAAAAAAAAATATTGTGCTCGTCTTCTACTCTGGTTCATTCTTTCAAACACAGAATTTTCAGAAATTCTTCCTTTGAACTGTAATCAGCAAATTCGATACACACAATTATGCTAAGCTGGGATATGTCGCAATTGTCCGTTGATTTCTCAAATTGTAGTGAAAACCATACACACTTTTTGAAATCCTGTTTAAGTTTTGATCGCAAGTCAATTGCCATCGTTTCAACTCAATTGATGATTTCTCATTTAAGTCGTCAGCAAAATTGTAGGTTTAAATAAACAATTTTTATTAATATATTCATGTAAAAAATGCAATAAAAAATTCACATATATGTTTGATTTAATATGAGAAATATTAATATACACTAGAAGATTCCAGCACTCGAAATTCGAGTGCAAATTCTAGGAAATTAAATTTTTTCATTAAATAAAGACCCTAAAAGTACGCTAATAAATTATAGCCAATCCCAAATCAACACAAAAAAGAAACTCATTTTTATTACAAACACAATAACAAATTTAATAAACACACACACAAATAATTTTATGTATGTGCTAGTAGCAATTTTAAATGCAATTTACTCAAAATAAAGGGAAAAATTCAAAAATCTGTAAATTTGCAAAACGGCTAAAAAGAAATACCTTTCAAATAATATACGTTTGGTCAAAATCGGGATAAAATGGTATAACAAAACATTGGTCACAAGAAATCGAAATTAATATTATAGATCTCTTCTAGTCTACTAATAAATGATAATCATACGCCCTGAATACGTTATGTTATTCGAACAATTTATAAAAAAAGGGCGGGGTGGGGGTGGTAAATACCATTTTTGATGATTTCATTCGATAAAATGAATCCAACTTGATTTGCTGAAGCTGTTTGCTGAAGAATGAAATGAGAAATCATCTTGAGTTATAACTGCAAAACTAAGACAACAAAGTCACATCTGGCCGGAAGTAAAGTTCAGTTTGAAAAAAATGACGACAAAAAGTGACTATGCCATCCCTTTGTGGGCGATCTGCACTTTCAGAAACCGTATCCCGTGAAACCCTAGCTGATCCTGTTTAAGAAATATCAACATTTGTATTAAACAAAAAATAGGATTTGAAAAAATATTTAACTCCAAGTTTAATTAACAGAGTTGATACCATTTCCACACCATCCTTGGGATAGACACCTCGGCGCTTTTTTTAAGTGGTATCTCCAATAGACCTAATCCACTAATAAACCATGTTTTTTATAAATGATGAGAATAAAAAGTAACTGCCGGTTTTTAATTGTGCCGAAAAAATTGGATCATCGATAATATTTATCTTGAATCTATCCCAAAATTTGAGAAATTCTCTAACCATCATAATACAAATGTATAACACCCTGCTCTAAATGATCAATTACATGAATTTTAAGAGCTTGGGAAACATTCGTACTTTGAAAAGATCTACGGAGTTCAGTCAAGTGCTTATTTATGTTAGTAATATTGACTATGTTCGTTGTGAAGTGCTTGTCAACAAAAGTATTCATAGCTTTAAATGATGCAATGAAAGGCTGACTTTTAAATATTACAACTTCATCATAGATTTGTGGATCCTCCAATTTATCCGCTTCTATTCCTTGTAAGAGATGGAGTTCAGGTAAAATACATTTCTCAATTACATGGATATTATCTCTTCGTCGTCATTTTCTTGCACGAATAGGGGGGTGATTAACTACAATATGTCATTGTGGAGCATTCTTTTTATCCTTACCAGATAACTTAAATTTTGTATAATCCTGTTTCAAGTGTTTAAAGGTCTTTAGATCTATACTTTGGACATCATAGTTCTGTAACTCATTTAACTTTACAAAGCAATAAGGACAGTTGTACTCTGCTGGCCAATAGCAATTTATAAAAGTTTGAAATCCGAAACAAATTTAAATTGTATGTCATTGAGTTGTGTTAAATCCAGAATTTTTTTTTTACATTTTCGTAAGTTTCTTTTATATTTGGTACTATACATAATAATATTAATCTATAAACACTATTCAATTTCCTCTCTTTTGCAAAACTTCCACCGTTGGAATATGGCATTTTTTTATTCTCACTACTATCAATTTGAATTGGATCATCTTCTTCTAAAATAGAAATAGAAAATTTGAAGAATTTTTGAACACCGTCAGCCATAATTTCGATCTTACCTCTTTCGATATGTTCCGTAGAGCGTTGATAAAAAATATATTTGAGAATCTCTGTGGCGCTTGCATAAATTACTGGGTCCATTTGCTATTTTATTTGATTCAATTTCAAACTGATAAATGCCCTCTTTGTAAACCTGGCTCATTTTGATCGATCTGGAGTGCATATGATCGACGTAATTTGCTGGTACTGATTGTCTTCCAGCAGAAGTACGAATGAAATAAGTTATATTTCTCATATAGGTATTTGAAGCGCCAGTAGTTGTCTGAAAATTATCTAAAATATCAGCTGTAAAATTAACTTTTTTTAATGCTACTGTAGCTTTCGGACCCAAGGTACCTAACATAATTTTATTTTTCTGGTCACTCTCTTTAATTTTTGTTTTTAGTTGAGACTAGATTAGTTAATTTTGCTGTTTTTCAGGTAATCTTTCTACAATATTCGAAATATTACAGTTCCATCTAGAGGACAATGGCAAAAACAAAGAGCTGTTCACATTACAAGACTTATAATTGATCTGGCTATGTTAATGTAGAGAAAGCTAAAAATTGGAAAAGCTTAGCTTGTTCGTACAAACTCTCGTATATAAAAAGAAAAACATTTCTCATGTTCTTTTCTTTCAAATGTTGAGTTAAATAGTTGATTAAGCATGAGTTGAAGTAATAGGCAGAAGGATGCTGACGATGAACAAGTCGCTTTGTTCGAAAGTCGCTACTCCATCTAGCGCTGTCTTCAATTTTTTTCCCCAATATTTCTCTTACATTACAAAAACTATTATCTTTCTTTCATTAAAAAAATATATACATGATCTTAAACCGAACAATAAATGACTAATTATTCCAATACAGATCAACAATACATAACAATAACATTCGAAATATTTTCACTGGCCTGAGATGATGATGGCCTACTATCGCAAGAATGTCGAATACCCTTACCTATTTCCTGAAAACACATCTTACAAAATTTAACAGAAGCTTTTGAGTTCTTCCCATTTTGTGCAATATTTTCAGTTTCGTCAATGCTTGAAGCAAATGTGCGAATCTTTCCTCTACCTTTTTTCAAAGGCAAATGGCCTTTGAAAGAGGTTGTCACATAAATGTAGCAACTACAAAATGGGCTGCTTCTTGTTTCCTTGGATACGTTGAAATCAGTGTAACTAGGCATGGGGGTAGAGGTCTTTTAACAAATTTACTTCTGAAACTTGTCATTATTTATATCAAAGTTATTGTTTATGAACCTTTTTACAAGGCCTTCAACTTTATTGGACACGAATGTATGTATTTGGTTTTTTTTTACCAAATTTTGATTATGATGATAACGATGATGCTTGTTATTCTTATTTGCAAATTTTTTAATTTTTTTTAAAGCTAATCAAACAATATTTCCCAATTTTTTTTTTTTAAATTGAAATGTTGATATTTCTGAAACAGGATCAGCTAGGATTTCACGAAATACGGTTTCTGGAATGGCAGATCGCCCAAAAAAAGATGGCATAGTTACTTTTTGTCGTCATTTTTTTCAAACTGAACTTTAGTTCTGGCCGGGTGTGAACTCTTTTGAGGTTTTTTATACTGGCCTATAACTTTCACCTTGACTTGAAATTTCACATCCCGCCCAGAATGGCTGTTATAATGTGTATTTAGTATAAACAGTGGCTCCATAAAATATTCGCTCATAAGTATTCTTATTTATACGTTTTTTTATTATTATAATCATTCATTATAGTTCCGCTAATCAAAACAAATTAAATTTTAAATTAAACGATACATTATGTTCAGCTCCAATAATTATTCGCTGGTTTTTATTATAACACAAATTTGTATTGTAAAAAGGTTGCAAGAGTTAAAATATTTTGGATAAATTACAGTAGGAATGTGTGTTATAAAATATTACCATTTAAAGCATACCGAACAACAAATTTTAATTGAATTAAGTATTTATATTGAAAGTTCATCATGGGGCGAAAGTAACGTGGAACAACACAGCATGAAATAAGAATTATACTAAACTTTCGTAAAGGAGAAAAACCTGTTTACGAAAAGCATTAAAAGCACTATAGGCAGTTTTAACTTTTAAAATTGGAATAGATTTTTCTGACCTCCGAAGTTAACGTGAAAGAAAAAGGCATTATTACAAATACAATCAGAAGTTCTGAGAAAGTTTGCTCTTCAATTGATTAATGAGGTCATAAGTGAGTTTGTGAATGATATAACTGGTTTCATAGAAAAAAAAAAAGAAACACGTAAACTGTTCGCCAATAAAAGCAATCCTATTGAGATTTGGAATAAGGTAATAAGAGTACGTTTAATATATTTGGATAAGACGGATGCAAAATATTATGGCATCAGAAAAATTTAACGCCAACTGTTAAGTATAGAGGAGGGCTGTATGAGTGGAAGAAAACTATATTTTGTAGAAGAAATCATGAGTGTAGTGTTTGTGATTTCACATGTTTGTCTAATAAAAGACTTACCAGAAATACTCCTGGCTACTCCTCTCAACATACATTGTAGTTGGGGTATGAGCTTAAAGAGACAAAACTAACGGACACATGCTTTCTTAGCGGTCGAAAGGGAGTAAATAATCGAACATTTTTCCTACATTATTTTACATATATTTCAACATAATCTACGGCAAATTTGATATCATACGAACGTATTCAGAAGCATGCACAAACCATCAAAAGTTTTTTCATAGGACATTAAGGCTGTTTTGTATGGGGATGTGTACAAACTTTGTTGTCAAAATCTCACATCTTAATCTGTATTTTATTTAAGCGAACACGTAGTTTTTTCTTTAATTCGGAAAGAATAGGAAAAATATATTTAATTTTTTACTTTCAAATTAATAGGTTTTAAATTAGATCTGTAATGATATATATGTATATATATATTAGGGCGGGTCGATATAAAAATCGCCCAAGTGACAAGGAAAATCGTATTCTAGGGATCAAAATAAGAATCTTTGCCCGAGGAACGATACCTTTAAAATGAATTTTGATGTCCCGACTTTTGCTCTGTCTGTCTGTCTCACTTTGACCCATTTAGAGTGCCCCAATCGAGTCCAAATATATGATCGACCCCCACTAACTTTGGAGAGCCGACCCACCCATGCCAGTGGCAAACCCCCTGGAACGCCCTGGGGGTTCCCCATACAAAGATTTAAAAAAATCACCATTTCTTGTTTAGAATTGGGCTGACTATGTTTGATTTAATATTAAAATTAACACTCAGACGTATACCTATCTTCTACTCTGCTAATAAAAAATAATCATACGCCTTGGCTATGTTATGTTATTAAAAAGGTCGATCGGATAAGGCTAAATAACTTTCAGATCACTCCGTGACTATGCATGACTACCCCATAATTAATCTATAGTCACAACAAGACTATGGGCCAAGTTTCATATCAATTGCATAAGGGGGAATGGGGTTGCCCCATAGCAGACAGACAGAAAGATAGACAGATCAAAAGTCGGGACGTCAGAATTCGTTTTAGAGGTATGGTTCCTCGGGCAAAGTTTCTTATTTTAATCCCTAGAATACGATTTTCCTTGTCACTTGAGCGAATTTTATGCCTCCCTACAAGTCAACCCGCCCTAACATATATAATATTCTACACAAACAAGAGGGAAAAATTATTTCATTTAAGTCATTATTTTCTTTCAGTATTAATAGCAGGAGTATTTTTATAGGCGCAGCTGATTTGGACGACTGATAGCTGATTTCAAAGATAATTTGAGCAGTTTTAACAACACAGGTATTAAGTGATTTTTATACCCTTTACACTAGTGTGAACACAGTAGGGTGGCCCTTCATAATATGGAGGGGAAAAAGTGTTCGATTTTAAAGTCTCACCCCCTAGAAATATACGAATAGCAAAAAAATTGAGAAATACAAAGTTTTGGGTCAATCAAAAAAAAAAATTTTTAGGTGCCTCAACGCGACTGAAAATTTCAAGTGTGTTTATAGGGGGCAAATACGACTTTTTTCAAATTGTACGAAAACTTCGTTCTATAGTTAAATTTTCGTCAGGTTGTTTTATCTATTTTTATGATTTGATGATTATGATGAATTTATAATTTGATGCCATTAACACATTTGGACTTGGCGCCACAAATGACCCCCAAGTTAGTATAGGACGATTAAGTCAAGAAATCCAAATATTTTGCAAATACTGCTGAATTTTGGATCATTTTAACACTAGGAGCACATAAATAAAATATAGCTCAATTTTATTTCCCCACCCATCTAGTTTACTAGAACAATTAATTTTTTTTTATATATGCTAAAATTCAAAGTTTGTTCTCGGCAAGGAATGAGTTAACTTGTTAGATTTATGCCAAATTTTTAGCATGGACTTAGACATTTGGTTATTATATTTTAAGTGTCACATCTAAAAACTCAACAAATATTTGAATTTTTGAATAAATTTACTTTTATTCGCTTGGGGTTATATGTGACCGCAAGTCCGAAAGGGATAATGGGGTCATATAATTTTTTCCGAAAAACTAGGCTATTAAAATAAAATATAACATTTAAAAGTAGCAAACTGATAAACTTTTGATACAAACTATTTAGAAAGAGTACATTTACGGAATATTTCAAAAAAAACTAATTTTTCTCGAAATCCGCAAAAACAAATTCTTCATAACAAAAACTCTGACACAGCAATTTACTTAAAGCTCGTCACAGTTAATCTCTTACACATAATTAACAAAACTTTAAAGTGCTAGATCCATTTTTTGAAATTTTGTTTAAGAAAATTTTTTAAAACTTAAAAAATGAGTTTTCAAAATTTTATCAAAAAATATTTCCACCTTTGGTCTCATAGCGCAATAGGTTAAAAATGTGATAATAAAATAATACTTCATGTTTTGGTGCTCATATATATAGACAAAAAAAAATGATAACTTTAATTAATTGCTTAAAGTAGAATAAATTTCCGTCAAATTTCACTATCTAGTTTTATTTTGGCACATAAATGGTATGGGGTTTGTAATTTCTTGGCGAGTTTTTATTCGATTTTAAAGTTATATATCTATAATATTAATAGGCTAGGCGATTTCTTGTGACCAATATTTTGTTCTACCATTTTATCCTGATTTGGACCAAACATATATTATTTGAAAGGTATTTATTTTTAGGCGTTTTGCAGATTTACTGATTTTTAGATTTTTTCCTTAATTTTGAGTAAATTGCATTTAAAATTGCTACTAGCACATACATAAAATTATATGTGTGTGTGTTAATTAAACTTGTTAATGTGTTTGTAATAAACATAAGTTTGTTTTTGTGTTGATTTGTGAATTGACTATGATTGATTTTCATACCTTTAGGGCCCTTTTTTTAACGAAAAAATAAAATATCCTAGTATTTGCACTCGAATTTCGAGGGCTGGAATCTGCTAGTAGGTTATAAAGAGACAATTTAGTATTGAAATCGATTCATGTAACAACTTATCGAAAAAATTAAATTATAGAACGAAATTTTCGTAAAATCTGAATAAAGGTCACATTTGCCACATATAAACACACTTGAAATTTCCAGTCCCGTTAAGGCATCTCTAAATTTTTTTTACAGACCCAAAACTTTGTATTTCTCAGTTTTGTTTTTTGCTACTTGCTTATTTTCAGGGGGTGAGACTGAGACTTTGGACCATTTTTTTTATTAATGGCCATCCTACTGGTCGTCTGTAATAATTTAAAAGAAAAAAATTTGGAGGTGATTTAACAACGTCCGTCTGTCCGTCTGTGTAAACCCCGATCACGCCCTCAATGGTCATATGGGTTGCTTACTTTTAATAAATATTATTCGATGGCATCCTGAGCAAATTTGCTATATAAAATCAATGAAATCAGTTAAATAAATACCGAGATTTCAATGAAAATATAAAAAAAACTCTCGAAAATATATGATTTGTTCTGTGTTGTTCTTGCTATTGTTTTTATTCTAAAATTTTAATTTGTATGTGATAGCTGTAATTTTTGTTGTGGCTGTTCTGTTTGTATCATTTGCATAATGAGTGCTTATGTATCATTTTGCTCCTCGTGTCATATTAGTTTAGGCTGAATTTGGTTACAGGCAAAGTCAAAATGTCGAAATGTAACACATAAGCGGAAGAAAATATGGCCCTGGTCTAGAAGATTCAACATGACAATGACCCAAAGAACACCTCCAACGTTGTAACAGAATGGCTGCAATCTAATGTATTTAATATTTTGAATTGGCCAGCCCAATCACCAGGGGCCAAATCACCGCATTCGATATCCAGTAAAATCAATCGAAATTCAATATTTTGGTTTATTGTTTTGAAGAAGACGGACAAACGCTCGACCACTATTCCCTTTTTTTCTTAACCAGAGGCCATAATTCTTCAACTGTGAGAAAGAAAAATTATTCTTAACATTTTATTTTGGGAAATAAAAAAATGATTTCGATCGAAAAATTTCGATAACGAATGCGGTGATTTGACCAGAGATCTCAATCCCATAAAAAATCTATGGAAAATTGTAGATCGAAGTATACGGACAAGAAATTACTCACACAATACAGATATCATAGAGGCAATTAATGAAGAGTGGCAAAAAAAATTTTAATAGCTATCATCAACAATTTAATTGATTTCATGCTTCGGCGTTGTGAAGTAGTACGAGGAAATAATGGATGCTCAACATTATATTGGATACTCAACAAACTAGGGAAAGTTTTCAATTATTGCATACTAAAGGTTTCAATTGATTTGTCAAAAGCATACAAGTGAATACGTCCAAGTTTCTTTTTTTTAAGTTAAGTTATTTTGTGTTAACAGTTTTTCTTTTTAAACTCTTTCTTTTAACTCATACTCTCTGTCTGTCTGTCTGTCTGTCTGTCTGTCTGTCTGTCGTGGGGCAACCCCATTCCCCCTTATCCAATTGATCTGAAACTTGGCCCATAGTCTTGTTGTGACTACAGAACAATTTTGGGGCTATCACGCATAGTCACGCATAGTCACGGAGTGATCTTAATGTCATTTCCCCTCATCCGATCGACCTGAAACTCGCTGAAAGAAAGATTAACTCGACAGTCAGGGAGAGATTAAAAACTCACTTCCCCTCATCCGATCGATCTGAAACTTTGTCCATAGACTTGTTACGGCCAAAGATTAATTCTAAATTATCACACACAGTCACGCACAATCACGAAGTGATTTAAACCCCATTTCCCCTCACCCGATCGTTCTGAAACTTTATTTGTAGACTTGCTGTAAAGAAAGATTAACTTCGACATAGTCAAGCACAGTCACGCATAGTCACATACATTCACGCTTAGTCACGCACAGTCACAGAGTGGTTTAAAACCCTTTCCCCTTATCCGATCGATCTGAAACTTTGTCCATGGACTTGTTGTGGCCAAATATTAATTTTAAGATAGTCACACATAGTCCCGCGTAGCCACGCACAGTCACGGAGTGACTTAAACTCATCCAATCAACCTGAAACTTGGTCCACAGAATTTTTGACACCAAATATTAACTTAAAGATAGTCACGCACAGTCACGGAGTGATGTAAATCAAGGGTCAGAAAATACACACATGAAACACACAATGTTCTGTTCTAAAGCAGCCAACACATATTTTTATTTTCATACCAATTATGTGTGTTTCTAAATTTTGTACGGTGCCGAACAAATCATGACTGTATTTCGTTTTAATATTTCGTTATCTACACGAACATGTTTCTATCACGTATTTTTTGTTTCGAACACACATAAACCACATAGATTCGAGTGTAGCTTTATATTAAGTTCGTGTTCTTGCACGTGTACTGCTAAAAAAAACAGAACATGTTCTTGAACGAGTACATCTAAAAATTAAAACTATCCACTCGCGATCGGAAAAAATCTGAAACATCCATACAATAACGACAACAATTGTTTCAACCAAATTTATTTAAAAAATCAAAAATAATTCATTAGCAGTTATAAAAAAATAAATATAAAAGGATAATAACAAAAATAAAAAAAAATAAAATAAAAAATATTAATAACATAGAAAACAGAGAAATTTTGTATGTTGTTTATGACTTAATTTCGTTTTAATTATAACTAAACATACAAATTTTTAAATTACTAATAATATATAATTTTATTAATTTTTCGTCGAAAATGTATTTTGTTCAAAGAGTACTGTCACTCACTGTATGTGTAGGATATCATAGAAAATTATAAAGTATTTAATCTTTTCGAATTTTTTGTGATAAAGTTAGAAAAATCCAGCACATTCTGTAAAGACCATCGAGGAGAGCTTCCTTGTTATAGCCGTTGGTTGTTAAAGACTTTTTG
Organism: Cordilura impudica; assembly: GCA_963682025.1. Lineage (NCBI taxonomy): Eukaryota > Metazoa > Arthropoda > Insecta > Diptera > Scathophagidae > Cordilura > Cordilura impudica. The sequence goes on from OY821517.1 coordinate 38,083,950, forward strand.
TGATTTCATCTTTTATTGAAGTGCGTAAATAAATAAATAAATATCGTACTTATCTATGGTTCTGTCTATCAACATATATGTTCATTAGGGTGTTTCACGAAAACATTTATTTTGATTTTTGCAAAACTTAAAGCGGAATAAGAATTCCCATGGCCCAAAAACTAAAAATCTAATTTTTGTAATTCTCGACCACGCCCCCTGAACTTTTAACTTTTCTTGTATTTTATAGATTACAGCGACATACTATAATCTCAATAGCATTTTGGGACATACTAATTCATATTCTGCTTTAAGTATTGCAAAAAATAAAACAAAATTTTTTGGTGAAACACCCTAATATATATTCTTATATATATATATATATATACAACTGTTCGCATTAAACTTCTGTATCACAGCTCTGACAATTAAAGACTTTTATTTGTACATATGAAATCATATCAAAGGGATTTTATGATTATGTGTTTGACTGAGTGTGCTAGTGGGTAAATGGGTAAATGGTGGGTTTCATAGATATATTGCTGTTCTGCTTATGCTTGATTTCATGTAAGTGACACAATTACTATTTTAAAGAATTTTATGCGTTGTTGATTAAAAGAAGCCGTCATCAGCCAAACACAAATTAAGGTGTTCTAAAAAAAAACAAACTCTCTTCATAGAGAAATTATTGAGATTTATTTAAATTAACGAGTGATGCAAAAAGTATTCTTTATGAAGCGATATTAAAAATTAGAAATGAAAGAATAATTCTTTTAAATACAAAAACATAATAAAGGAATTAAAATTTTGAGGGTAAAAAATTGTTTAAAAAAAATTTTATGACTAAAAAAAACTCAGTGCAACAGCTTTTCTGGGGAGAGATGCGTTCTCAGATCAAACCTTGTGTACGACTTTCTATATATTTTTTCCTTATCTTGATGCCTGTTTGCTTAGATTGTCAGCTATAACTCAAGTACCATTGGTGACAACATAAACAGTAGTTACAGGGTTGCAATAAACACTTAGTGATTTTAAACTGTTTAGTTTAATATGTTTTATGTTAATATTAATATTAATATTAAAATTTAATATTTTTTTTTCAATATTTTTCTAATGTGATGTGATAATAATTTTGTTATTACGAAACCCTTGAAAAAGTCAACATAAAATTGACAAAACATCGGGTAAATGTAATAAATTGTTTTTATTTACATCTAAAACACTAGGCCATATTAGCTTGAATAAAATAAACTGGATTTTTCATTTCATACTTCAGCAAAAAATCCACGTAGAATTTGGGGCTGGTTTTCCAAGTTTTGTGGAACAAAAAATCAAGCTGCTATGCCTACCAAAAAAGAGTAGTAAAATAAAAAACCAAAAAACTAAGTTTTTTTAAACAAAATTCTAAGTAATTTCGAGATCACTATCCTTCTATTTTCCCTTTAAAGATGGCGGTGAATTACATATGTACTTTAGGGTAACAGCGGTTTGTATGAAAAAAAAAATTTTTGGTCGAATTTTGAGGCGTGCCGGTCGGATTATTACGACACTGGATCCAAAACTTTAGTGCACAAATTTTGAGCCAAATCGGATAATGTTTTCTGGACGCGCATTGAGTTCAAAGTTCAAATATGAATTTATATGTAACAATTATCAAAAAAAAATCATTTTTCACAAAAATTTTCATATTAACAATTGCGTTTCAATTCAATTAATTTATAAACCATAATCTTGAGTAAATTATCTTTTTAGTAAAAGAATAAAATCTATTATTGGTTGAAAAACAGCCAAGTTATATCAAGTTCCCCAGGCAATAAATGCGCCGCAGACGACTTGATAAAGATAATCGATCTCACATTTTTAAAGACATTGAAAAAATTTACAACAACAACATTTTTGCATTCTCCTGATCCCAAAATTGTCATATGTAAAGTATTTTGCATCTTGCCTATTGTTGTGCCGTTCTAAATTATTGTCAAAACGGCACGTGTTTTGTAGCACTATCTCAAAATCTCCAATTATACTTTTTGAAAAATTTTGTTCAAGAAATTTGCCGAAATCAGCGATTGGACTTTCAGGTCTTATTAACAAAATATATCTGTTAAAAAAATGGCAAATATTGTAGGTATCCTGTTCTTAATTTGGCGAGGGCAGCGTTTTATTTTCCAGCGGATTTGAAGAAAAATGTGATTTTTCATACTTTTTCAAATTTTAGGCTACACCTTTTTAGGGTTTTCATATTTCAAATATCTTTTGTTAAAATATTATACTACTTGATATAATTTCTCAACCTTGTAAATTAAGGTTAAATTTAGACACTATATTCTGTCCCTCTTTAAGGTCAAATGTCAAATTTAAGGAGATTTACATTTTTTTAAAACAAAATATCGAAATAATATATATTTGTGGAAGGCGTTCGATAAAACTTGTCGATAATATTTTGTAGTTCTAGAAAATAATATTCTGGACTTATTTTCTGAAATTAACCCGTGTGGTACTCTTGATATCAAATTGGCCCTTTATGAAAATCTATAGATATTTTCTTCAACAGGATTTTTTTAAATAAATCGAATTTAATGTTCTTTATGAAAATCTATAGATATTTTCTTCATCAGGATTTTTTTTAAAATAAATAATGTATTCATAATATTCCTCCAATTTATTCATTATTTTATGAAAATATGTAGATTAATTAGTTTTTATATTTAATACAGTATAAACAAATTTGTATATCGCGGGCTTCTATTCAAAAAGTGCTATCTGCATAAATAATTATTTTAAAGAGAGCGTGGAAAACCAATTTTTAATAAAGATCTGAAAGTATTTGTCGATCGATTTGCTACAATATCTATTAAGAAATAGTCGTACTAATCATGTATGATATCAAAATTAATATTAGATTTGACAGTTAGTTATATCAGAGAACAGTTTGAAATCAAAAATTAATATTGCTGTCAAATGTAGATAACAATTTTTGATTATAAGCCCTCCATATACCTTTATTGGATATAATAATTTTGAAAAAAAATTAAAACTAATTTTAAAACTTTTTTATTTTAGAAATAAATTAATTAAATAAAAAAAAAATTAAATAATAATAAATATAAAGTTTTGTTTCGCTATAAAATATTTTTTACCTTAGAACAAATTGTTTTTTGTCTTAAAAATTATTGTTTACGTCTTAAGATATCTTTGTAAAGTTGAAAACACAACTGGGACGAACGACGAATTTTTCGTTCCGAATATCCGTCGTCAGAAATAAAATACATTTGTGTGTATGAAAATGCACACAATCAGTGCGTCGAACGAAATACGTAGTGCGTAACGAACTCTGCGATAGGTTTATTTCTATTTCTAACGCCGACGAACGACGAATAAATTGGTGTAGAGTGACCGTATTAATACCCTATACCACTATGTGGTTTGGGTATAATGACTTTGTGCTGCTGTTTGTAAAAACCAAAAATATTTGACCTAGACCCATCTTTAATTATACCGATCGAATCAGAATCACTTTCTGAGTTGATTTAACAATGTCCGTCCGTCCGTCCGTCCGTCTGTGTGTCCATGTAAAGCTTGTAATCAAACTGCACGTCGCAAATATGAATATATTTTGCTGGAATTTGGTATATAAGCTTTTATCGGCCATGGGATGAACGCTATTGAAATTGGTGAGAATCGGCCCATGTTCAGACCTAGCCCCCATACAAATTACCCATATGAAATCGACATAAATTGCCATAAGATCCAAATTGTCATATAGATCTTACTCAAATTGGGTTTGTATGCGTTCATTACATCCACTAATGAGTAGTCCAAAAATGATCCCTTTGACCCCATATAGAGCTGCTTCCCGATCTTCACTTAAATCAATTAAAAAACAAAAATATTGCACTGATTCTTCTCAAATTTTGTTTGTATATATTTTTGCAAAATCCAAGAGACTTTACCAAACATGATCAGGATTGGTCCATTTGTGGACCAAGTCACTTTATAGATATAGCATCCGATATGAACTTTTTCATATCTGCAGCCAAAAAAATAAATATCCCACTCAAATTTGGTTTTTGCTTATTTTCAATGTCCAGTTAGTTGGGCCTAAGAAATAGGGTTTCTAAACGCATGGTATAGGGTATCGTATAGTCGGTCTAGACCGACTATAATTTTCTTACTTGTTTATTTTAGTTTTTCAAATGTTTTGGTATATAAAGTCATTTTTGCCTTTAAGAATTGTTTTATATTTTATTTATAACTTATAATATAAATAACATCTATTTTTAATTATATAAGTTTCTTTTACATAGTTTTTTGTTAATATATATTCTTTTTCGTTTAGTGCTTCTTTTTGTTTTAAATATGGTCACACTATCAGCTACAATATGTAAACAAAAATGACATAAAATTAATTTATTAATGAGAATTTACGTAATTTTTTCAGAATTAAAAAATTAAACGCTGCCGTACAAAAATTAAGGCTTTTACCATCGTGAACATGATGTTTATAATTGGAATAACTCGTACCAAGTTAAAAATTCTTTTATTCATATTTTTCCAATATTTATTCATGTACATTAGGCTTATGACTTTTCTATTTTTTTTTTTTTTCAAGTATCAAATTTTACATACCCTAGCCAAAAAGGCTATTAAAAAATATTAAGAAACACAATCTTACTTCTCCGCTGCTCTCAAAAAAGTTTCCGTACCAAACGCGTTGAAATTTGGTCTATATTTTTTTATTTGATTTAAAATATTACTTCTACGTTTTAAAGCTCTTTGTATATTTTAGTTGCGATGCCCCGAATGGTTTCTAATTTTCACCACTTATAACACATTTTGTTGCGATTCTAGCAAAATATTATTTTTTCGACGGTCGAGATATTTTCCGAGTTATGGACCACCAAAGTTTGGACATTGACTTGTATAGAACTTTTTAGTATCGGAATTGAGTAATATATGTATCATTTTGAAGCTCACGTGAGTGCCTTTTATTTGATATTTTTAAATTTGAAATCCAAAACTTGTCATTATCTCATAAAACGATCTCTGCAATGTTGATATCTACAACAACTGAATCAAAAAAAAATCTAGATCCACTAGCTTCATTTCGATGTATATTTTGACCTCTTAACCCTTTCCCTTCATAAATTTCAAAGCTATACCAACAATAAGCAATGCTTTGTGGAATCCTAGAATAATTCTGGCAATATTAGCATTTATCCTAATTCCAAAATACCGAGCAGAACTATATAAAATATGTCAATTTATATGTGGTGCATGGTACGATGAATGGTTTTCAGACCATTGTTTCCGCGAAGACAATTTTGAATTATTAAATTTAAAAAAGGTAATGAGTGTTTTATAAAGCATGGGATTATGCAGAAGTCGTAAATAATAAATCAGTAATATTTGCGCAGAATGTGCTATTAAAGTTGTTCAGGACATTTTCCTTTCTGCAAAAATAGTCGCACTTTAAATCTTAAATTTATATCATACAATATTATTTATAAAAATAAAAATAAAAAAAAATTCAGTGATTTTTTTGAAATTGCTTTTGTTGCGGAAAGGTTTTCCGGCAAAATGACTTGCAAACACAATTTTTATACCCTATACCACTATGTGGTTTGGGTATAATGACTTTGTGCTGCTGTTTGTAACAACCAAAAATATTCGTCCTAGACCCATCTTTAATTATACCGATCGACTCAGAATCACTTTTTGAATCGAAATAGCAATGTCCGTCCGTCCGTCCGTCCGTCCGTCCGTCTGTGTGTCCATGTAATGCTTGTAATCAAACTACAGGTCGCAAATATGAATATATTTTGATGAAATTTGGTATATAAGTTTTCGTCGGCCAGGGCATGAACGCTATTGAAATTGGTGAGAATCGGTCCATGTTCAGACCCAGCCCCCATACAAATGACCCCTATGAAATCGACATAAATTGCCATAAGTTCCAAATTATCATATAGATCTCAGTTAAATTGGGTTTATATGTGTTTATTACATCTATTAATCAGTAGTTCAAAAATACTCCCTATAGGAAAATTCTTAGTCATAGGCCCCATACAGAGCTGCTTCCCCATCTTCACTTAAATCTATTAAAAAACAAAAATATTGCACAGATTTTTCTCAAATTTGGTTTGTATACATTTTTTCAAAGTATAAGTGACTTTACCAAATATGGTCAGGATCGGTCTATTTTTCGACCTAGTCCCCATATAAATATAGTATCCGATATGAACTTTTTCATATCTGCAGCGAAAAATATAAATAAAAATGCCACTCAAATTTGACTTATGCTTATTTGCTATATCCAATTAGTTGGACCGAAGAGATAGGGTATCTTAACCGTGGTATAGGGTATCGTATGGTCGGGCTAGACCGACTATAACTTTCTTACTTGTTATTATTAGTTTAGTATTGCCTATCACGAGGTGATAGGTAAAATTTTTTTAAAAAATTAGCCACAACACTAATGTACATATTATAAATTAAAAACAATTTCAAATGACGTTACAGCTGTTATGTGAATTCGTCGTAATTGTATTTCATTCGAAACAGTTGTGTTTTCACCTTAATTGACTTCGAAATTATTCGTTCATAAAATTAAAGTTTGGCACAAAATATTTTGAACAAAAAGTTTAAAGAAGATAGATCATTGATAAATAAAGTAAAAAGTACTGGGCCAAGATGATTTATTGTGGAACGCTAGAAAAAACCCGCCGAGATCTGTTCGTTAAATAACATTTTAACCAGAAAACTAAAGATATACTGAATAAGCTTTTTACGAAGGCTATTCAAATTTATTTCTGTTTATATTTTAAAAGGTTTTTTTTACCCACATATTTTATGAAATGTTTTAATAAATAAGATAGATTCAAAAAATTAAAACCCTTATTTTCATATCAAAATCAGAATCATTGCACTGATGTTCAGCAGATTTATTTTTCTAAAATTAAAAAATTTGACAGCAAAAATTAGTAAATTTTTCTGTAGTAATAACAAGATTTTTAGATAATATTGCTAACGTTTTTTTAAGCGTAAATATTCTTTGAGTGTAAACAACTTTGCAAATTTGACAGTAAAAATAATTTTTTTTTTATTTTTATTATCTATAATATTAATAGTCTAGGCGATTTCTTGTGACGGATGTTTTGTTCTACCGTTTTATCCCGATTTTGACCAAATGTATATTATTTGAAAGGTAATTCTTTTTAGCCGTTTTGCAGATTTACAAATTTTTAAATTTGTTCCTTTGTTTTGAGTAAATTGCATTTAAAGTTGCTACCAACACATATATAAAATTTTACGTATGATATGTGTGTTTTATTAAATTCGTTAATGTTTTTGTTAATGAGTTTGTTATCTTCATTCACAATAATAATAAACCAAAAAAAGTGTTGGTTTGTGAATTGGCTAAGTTGAAAAATAAAGCTGCTAGAAACTGCACTCGAATTTCGAGCGCTGGAATCTGCTAGTATATTTTTAATTTGCTCTCTTAATTTTTTTAAAACAATAGAGAAATCAATAACTCAGAACCATTTCAATGATATCAACTCCAAATTCATCGAAACATGATGGAAATCATCCTCAGCATGGCAAACAGCAAAACGCTATAAAAGAATTTCAGAATATATCACAACGCAGAGTTAAGCAAAGATATATTTTTTTGATGCTATAGAAAAGTTGCAGATGAGGTTGGTCTTCCAACGGACAATATATTATAGGAGGCTGTTGGCTGCCTGGATTAAAAACAAAAAATCTTATTTTCGATCTTTATCATTATAATGATTGAGTTTGAAATTATTATTTTTTTTTTATTTTTCAGTAATAATAGCAAAATTTACAGTTATTTTACTATTTTTTATTATTATTTTTATTTTTTTTTAAGTGTAAAATTTTATTTGAGTGTAAACATTAAAAAAAATCTTATATTTACAAAAAATGTTTATAATTATTATTAAAATCCATTTTTTCATATATAAAAAAATAAATTAAAAATCCCCTTATTTCACGCTAAAATTTAAAAAAAGAAAATCAAAAGTTAATCTTTGACCTAGAACTCCTTGAAAAGTCATTAATTAATTTTAATGAAGTTAAACTGAATCAAGTTCAACTAAATATCTCTCCATTAAAAAAAATTACTAAAATGTTTTGATCAGTTCAAAAGTTACAGAATTTTGGCCAATGAAAAACGATTTTCAGCCACTATGTGCCGGTCTAGAACTTTCACCCTGACTTGGTATTTCTCACCACCGTGTAATAGATTTAAAATTTATAGAGCTATTAGCTATTAGCCGGTGAGTTATTTAAATTAAACCATTAAATTATCTATATATTCTCAAGTTTACACCTAAACAATTTTAAGACTTGATCTACTACAATAATGCTTTGTGCAGTTAACCACAGTGAAACTTAAAATCAAATAACATCCTCAGCAATTTCCTATATTCTTTATTCTATGCGAAGAAACTTAAAAAATTTGTATGTGCTCCTTAATTAGTTATTCGATTTTCTGTATAAACCCAATGAAATACACGAATTAATAACTCTCTACACAGATCTAAAATACTAAAAAATTAATTACCTTTCTTTCATAAAAAAAACCTTAATTTTTCTATTTGTTTTATTACTTTTTTTTTTTTCAATCATTCATTTCCAAATTATTCAAACATGCCACAATCAGTAAAAATTTGATTTATCAATTTCGATTCTTTTCATTTCTTTTTTTTTTCGTAGTTTACTCAAACATAAATTTCTTTTGAAGAAAAGTTTTTCTGTTCATTTTCTTAAGAAGAAAATTATTGAAATAAAAAAAAGATCGCATTCCGTTTAATTTTTGTAAAGTTTTTCAAACTCATAATAAATTAATTTTTATATTTATCCCATCATCTGCCGGCCAACACAATAAAAAATATTTTTACGAAATATCGAAGAATGAATGGTGAAAATGGTCCGCCCACTTAGTCTTGTTATCTCTCTGATTAAACTTTTATTATTGGTATGATATACTCCATTCGATGTGTATGAGTGAGTATATGTGAGTGTGCGTGTGTGAGAGTGAGTTGGGTTAGTTCGGCAAAAAACTGAAAAGTTAATAAACCACAGAAATACAGTTCTTTAGATTCAGCACCAGCTTTAAAATACATTTATAAAAATATTTTCTTTCTTGAATTGTGGTATAATTTAACTTTGGCAAGTACTTTTCACTCTTATTTTTTTTTATATTTCTTCTTCTTTTTCATACACTACGATTCCATTATATTAATTGCTGGGTTAATGGCAGCAGTAGAGGAGAATAGTGGAAAAAAGTTATACAAAAGTATAAAAAAGGATGTCTGTAAGGTGGAGCAAACCAAACCAAACCAAAAAAAAAAAAAAAACAGAGAAAAGGGTGACTCACTAAAACAACTTTTTTTATCACTTTGACTTTCAGTGCATTTGACAGTTGTTCGTTTTTATATGAATTTGTTTGAATAAAAGTTTTCAAAATACTTCGAAGGGGTGGTGGTCTTAAACTTTTTGCAAAAGCCCAGTTTAATAATGTGTAAAATTTTAGTTTAGTGCTGTTTTTATTGGAGGGTTCTTTGAAAACCATATGTTCCTTTTTTTCTGTCTCTCTAATATTTCATGGGGTTACAAGTTTGATGTCAAAAAAAAAAAATGAGTTTAATGGGGTTGGCAATTTGCTTAGATTCTTTGTGAATTTCTGTTTCAATTTATTCATTCAATTAGAGTTAGAAAGTAGTTAATTTACTTGAAGCCATAAACTAAGGCGTAAATTAGTTAAATACAGCAATGAGGCAATGCCTAAAAGGAAACAAAATAAAATAAATCAAAACCTACAATTGTTGAGGATGAAGATGAATTATTTGCTTTATTTGTACCCTTCAACTCCTTAGATCTGCTATATTTCAAAAGTATCGATGGTAAAATTAACTATAAATTCTTAAGAAGAATGTATGTTGTGGTTTATTTAAATATCAAATTTTAATTAAACAATTTAATGCTTAAAAGTTTGTAGGACTTTATGAACTTAATTGAAGCGTTAACAGAATTAAGGCTTCTAAAGTTTTTCAAGTAAAACGATTTTTTTATATTTTACCCACAATTAACATAAAATATGTATGAAAATTTCAATAATATTCTTAAAATAAAATCATATTTTAACAAGAAATTTATAGTCGGTGTTGGCCGGCTATACGGTACCCTATGCTATGCGTTTAGAAAGCTTATCTAGTTATAGAAAATAAGCATAAAGCAAATTTAAGTGGCATTGCTGTTAATTTTTTTGTCTTCAGATATGAAAAAGTTCATATCGGATGCTGCATTTATATGAGGACTAGGTCGAAAAATGGACCAATCCTGACCATATTTGGTAAGATCACTTATTTTTTGCAAAAACATATACAAACCAAATTTGAGAAAAATCTATGTAATATTTTTGTTTTATTTTTTTTTTTTTTTTTGTTAGATTTGACCCATTTTAGTTGACTGGGTATTTAAATATCCAAAAATTAAAGTAGTAAAAAATTACTGTGTTGGCCTGATAAGAGTTAATGACTGAAAGTTGCTTTTTGATTTAATACTAGAGATTAATTAATGTGGGAAAAATTAAAAAAAAAATTTTTTTTAAATTAAAAAAAAAAAAAAATTTTTAATTTTTTTTAATTTTTACTTTTGGTTTGAGAATTGGAAAATTTGTTTTTTTTTTTTTTTTTTTGTTTGTCAAAATATGATCATCAGAAAAAGGTTTGTCAAATAAAGGATAATGCGAAAAATGATGAACGCCTGCACATTCTAAATAGCCTTAGGTGCCGCATTTGTAATGTGAAAAAAATAAAAGCGATTTGTCAACACACTTGGCCGTCACACGACTTAAGTAAATTCTTATGTTATTTCTTAATTGAAACACTAACACTTATTTCGAAGGTAAATTATAAGCTTCTTTATTATTCAAAGGTCAAACTTTTACTGAAACTAAAATAACATAAATGATAATAATTTGGTTACTGACATAAACGCTTAAAACTAGTTTTGTTATTGTATTTAGAGAAATGCAAATTAACAGGAGAATATTAAAAGAATGTAACTTGAGATAAATAGAAAATAGTGAAATGATACAATATAAGGTATAGTAGAAAGTATATTCGTAACTACCCCCACATTTAATTAAGGATACTCCTGAGTCCTTGTTATAAACAGTCTTTTTTATATTACACATTTTACATATATATGAAAATAAAATAAAAATAAATAAACAAAAATTAACTTAAAATGAATTCATAGATATTATTAATTTACAAATTATAAATTTTCCTTTTTAGATTCAAGATCATACTTATAATTTTACTTTTATCTTTATATACATATATACTTATATATATTTATATATATATATTTTTTTTTTTTATTGTGTGTTTTATAATTATATAATAAAAATTCAACAAAAACCATTTTAGAATGTTTTTCTAAATCCTTATTTTCGTTTATAAATAGAAATTAAATTAATTTTGCATAAACACAAAGGTATATGCTTTAGTCTTGATAATTGAGATACATTAATTATTCTTGGTATCAACATTGTCATATTGTCTAGTATTTAAAATTCCGTTATATTTAGTCTGTCCTTTTATATTTGAACTATGTATATTCCGTAGTTCACTAACTCTAAATTTAGGTTCTTCCTTATGCCGCAATGCCTTGTAGTTTTTTTATATAACCGGCGCACTGTGGTCAATATTTTGAGTAAGCGGCCAAAACTCCTTTTGGTTTTTGTTCTCCGATTTTAAAGTTATTAGACTCATATGAAAGTAGACAGTAGTAAACCTCGGGAGCCAAAAAATTAGAACTCTGTTTCAACTATTTCACTGAGAACAGGGTGGTCCAAAATGGGCTTTTTCAGAATTTAGTAAATTTATGATATTTTTAGTTAATTTTTAAAGTTTAAATGATCATAACTTTTTTGTTTAAATGATCAAAATTTTTGGACGAAATAAATTTTGTGTTGTAACCTAACTTATTTCCTATTACCGGTAAAAAAATTGAAGCTCTACTGTTTTCAGAACAATTTAAATTTTTTTTTTTTAAAAAGGTCAAATTTCTCGGAAATTTCCTACTTCATAGAGCACAACTCCTGTGAGTCAAGCTGAGTCAAAACACAAATTTACTATTTTGTAGTCCTAACTCTCCCCTACATTCCTATATATACATGTCCATGCATCGGGACTGCACTTTTTGAGCTACAGCAATTTTTCTGACCCAAGGTAAGATATTCGGTACAAATGCACGTCATATTTTTTGAGAAGTTATTTGTATGTGAAAGTGGCTATTATGCATATATTTTGATGAAATTTTGTACAAGAGTTCTTATTGACCCAAAAAATAATTCTGTTGAAATTAGGAGAAGTTGGCCCATATTTGGACCTAGTCCACATAGAAGGGTGTATCAAAATTTTGACAAAAATGACAATAGAACTCTCAAATTATGTGGTATCTACCAATTCATTTGGAAAAGGTAAAAAAGATTTTATTGCCATCTAATATTACACAACTTAAATACGTGAAAATTGCAAATAAATTTAAAACCAATGGAAATAACTGGTAAAACCAACTACCTGTTATATTATGTTTCAAAGAGGTAAAAAAGATCATGTTGAAACTTCGAGCAATAGTATATTAATCCATGCATTCTTTTTTTTTTTCTTCATTATTGTTTAAACAATGGCTAAATTCAGTTATAGTGTTCTATCTGATATATATTTTGAACGGAAAGATGAAAACGACATTATTTTACATATAATGAATAATCCATTCTTCAAAATATGCGACAAACAAGAAATTAAAATTCATAACTTAAAAATAAAAAACTTTTTAAATACTTTAAGAAAACGGTACAATCAATGTTCCAGAAACAAGAAATTGTTTTACTCACGCAACCAAGAATGGCTAAGAAATAAACTTATTTTTAAAAAGCCATCAGTAACTACCACGGAAACTGGAAAAGGTGGTCGACCAGCAAAGCCAATTGATAATTGTAGTGAAAGATCACGAAGACGCAAGCTTAAACATATCAATGAAGAAGTTTCTTGTAGCATCATAAAGGATTCATTTCTGCATCAAATTAAACCATCGAAAACTAAAAAGGGTAAAATTGCAATCATTGAAAAAATAGTAGAAGCAAGCCCCAGACGCACAAAAAGGATTTTAGAAAGTATGCCGACACCAACTGAAGAAAATAAATTTACTCCAGAAGAAGCATTTGCACTATTTTTGGATTTGAAAATGACTAAAAACCAATATACAGAATTGCGGAAGCGAACCAATGAAAAAAATTGTGGAATTTTTCCATCATATCGAGATATAGTTTCTGCCAAAAAAGATTGCTTACCTTCACCAACTGCTATTAGTGTAACTTCAAGTTCAGCAGAAATAAAATTGCAGGATCTTCTTGAACACACTGCAGAACGATTTTTAAAGACATTTGATGCTGACTATTTAAAGAAGTTTAAAAATTGCAGCATGACTTTAATTTCTAAATGGGGATGTGATAGGTCCTCTGGCCAGAAACAATACAAACAATGTAATGCGGAAAATGCATCAGATGCCAATTTATTCACGATTTCTTTCGTTCCATTACGTTTAACAAAAACTTATATTGGTTCAGAGCCGTCAACTAGTAGAGCTGCAGCGATAGATGTATGGAAGAATGAAATTCCCTCGTCAACAAAATTTTGTAGACCAATAAAGTTTGCTTACAAAAAGGAGACTCAAGATGTCATAGATGAAGAAGTTCGAAAAATAAATGATCAAATTAAAGAACTTCAACCAGTAACATTTAAGACATTGAAGTAAATTTTAAAATGTGTCTCACAATGATTGATGGAAAAGTTGCACAAGCTTTAGCCAAAACAAAGTCATCGTCAAGCTGCACCATATGCCAAAAAACCATCAAGTCAATTGAGCCAACCACCAACACAAGACGATAGTTTTAATGAAGCATATGAATTTGGAATGTCACCTCTTCTAGAATTCGTTTTATGGAGCATATTCTTAAATTGGGATACGATTTGGAATTGGGCCCGTTAGGCGAAACAGTGAGAAACAACAAAGAAAATTTGGAAAAAAGAAAGCAAAAAAAAAAAGATATTCAAGAAAAATACCTTGAGATAGGCCTTATAATTGACCAGCCAAAGCAAGGAGAAGGAAATTCTAATGATGGAAATACAGCAAGGAGATTTTTTTCCGATCCAGAAACTGCAGCTTCTATAACTGGAGTAGATTATGATTTAATACGACGATTCCAAATCATATTACAAGTTATAGCATGTAGCAAAAAGATAGATGCAAAAAAATTTGGTCAGTATGCTAATGAGACAGCAACCCTTTATAACCAAAAATATTCTTGGAGACATATGCCAACCATAGTTCACAAAATTTTGTTCCATGGGGAACAAATAATTCAGCACAATATGCTTCCAATTGGAGATCTCTCAGAAGAAGCCCAAGAAAAAAGGAAAAAAGACTACAGATTCTTTCGCGAGCACAATACAAGAAAAATTTCCAGATATTGTACTAATGAAGATCTTATTAATATTTTGTTGTGCACATCAGACCCATATATGTCCAGTATTCGACAAAAATGGAAATCAACCTCATTACAGTTAGATGAAGAAGCTAAACAACTACTGCAAAATGAAAATCAAAGCTATTTGGAAGAAATTTTTACTAATATTGTTTAATTAATACTAGTTTAAAGATTATAATTTGTTTCTAATTTTAGTATAAATTTTTATTAATACATTTAAATAAAATATATGTGCACTTTAAATCAATAGTAAAAGTTTACTTAAAATTTTATCGATGTTGTGTTCTGTATATAATATATCCAAATGGTATTGATATTGTTGGGAATTTCAGTGTTATTTTTTAGTTTAATCCTCACAAGAATTAGCTTTCTTCCAAAAAAAAAAAACAACCTTTGGCCCCTGTGAATATTGAGACTAAATAAATGTCAGGAGCCAAATGTTGGCATTTTCTGACCAAAATTAAGTTTAGGAATAATAAATAAGTGCTGGTTGTAAAATACGATTGAAGAAAATAAGAAATTATAAAAAAAATACCTATTTAAAATGTCAAAATATTCAACTTTTACATGGAAACTCAACAAAAAATAAAAATGCATTTTTAACTCCAAATTACTTACGTTCCTATCAGTCGATTTCTACGTTTAAAGTCCCTCCTATTGAACAAAACAAATTGCGTAAAAAAATACTAATCCGGTCAAAAGTTATAGAGTTTTGACCGCTATCTCGAGAAATTGACCACTGTGCGGCGTCCCTATGATCAACGTAGTTTTCCCTATTTTTGTTTCTTCTATTGATATAACTATTTTTAATTGCTAGCATATTATGACATATCTTTGTTCGGTCACAATTGCCATATTCTACATTTATTGGTTTTTCCTTTAATACAGAGTGAAAACTATTATTGTAAAATTCAATTGATTTACTTATTTTGTCCTTAATACTCAGAGGTTTCTGTTCAATTGTCAAAGTTCGTATCTTTTCACTAAGTGTATTATGCAATCTTTCTATGTCAGAATTTCCAGTGTGACTATTTGGTTTAACTAAATGAAGCACTATGTTTTCATTTCTAAAGTATTACTTTATATTTATACTTTTGAACTCATAATTAGTGACAATCTTATTAAAATGACCCTTTTGCGACTTATATAACATAATTTTTTCGATAATTGTTTGATTTGTTCTGTCTTCTAAATAATAAGCTGTTGCAAATTTCGAAAATTTATCAATGAATGTCAAAAAATTAGATTTGGAATTCGTATATACATCCATATGAATAATCTGCCTAATATTTGTTGGAGTTTCTGTTATATTAAATTTTTGTCTTACAGGATTTCGATTGAACTTTACCCGATTGCAAACATCACAATTATTGATGTATTTTTGAATTAATAGCTTTAAATTCGGAAAGTATATTTGTCTTTTTAATCCTTCATAGTTTTCATTTATACCGGTATGCCCTGTTTCATTCCTATGGTAATAGTGGATCTGCTTAAAAACTTCATCTTCGGATGGCAAGTCCCTGGCATGGTATGAACATCTTACGAATTTTACGCTATTGTTCCCCTCATATATTTCGATAATTTTTTTCTGCAACATATTATACTTAGAGTCATCTAAATCTGTGAAAATTCCTACTTTACCTTTCTCTATATATCGCCTCAATAAAGTATCTAGACTATTTTCTAGGTCGTATGAATTTACACAAATTTTTCTATTGCCATTTTTTATCTCACACTCCCTAGTTTTGTTGTCAGTTAAAATTATTTGAGTTCTAAGTCTGTTTACTATTGTATTCAAAATGCCAAAGTAGTTTTGAGTGTCTTCCTCTTGAGAGGGTGCTGTGACCATATCATCGTCGTTATTGTTGTATAGGGAGTCAATTGAATCATTTAAGAGATTTATTTCCCAAGAATCATTATTAATTCGACTTAAAAAGTCAGCAACCTGATTATCCTTTCCCTTTATGTAATTAACAGTTAGATTAAAGTCACTAAGCTTTATAATCCATCTATAAAGTCTTGGATTTAATTCTCTACTGTGGTATTTAACAAATAACCATCTTAATGGTTGATGATCGGAAAGACTTTCAAATTTAACACCATATAAATAGGGTCGAAAATAATTTGTTGACCACACTATAGCTAAGAGTTCCTTTTAAGTGGTTGAATAATTTTTTTCATGTGCATTTAAAGTTCTGCTTGCAAAGCAAATTGGATGCCCGTTTTGCTGTAAAACAGAACCAATAGAATTTAAACTAGCATCTGTTTCCAACTGAAATGGCTTTTTAAAATCCGGCTACTTAAGTACAGGGGACTCAGTAATAATATTCTTTAGTTTTTCAAAAGCGTTGATATAATTTGGGTCATTTATATTTAATTTTACATCCTTTTTTAAATATTTAATCATGGGATATGCTACTTTTGAGTAGTCCCTAATAAATTTTCGATAGTAACCTGTCATACTTAAAAATGATTTAATTCCCCTAACAGTTTTAGGTAACATGAGTTTTAAAATAGTATCGACTTTAGCCGGATTTGGTTTAACTCCTTCTGGTGTTAAAATGTGTCCTAAATATAGAGTTTCTTGCACTTATTAATTTGAATCTTAAGATTAGCCTGTTTTAATTTTTCAAAAATTTTATTTATATTGCAAATATGCTCCTGAAAACTTGTGGAAAATATTAATATATCATCCAAATATACAACACACACTTTATTTATAAGATCGAGGAGAACATAATTTATAAGTCTCTGGAATGTTGGCGGAGCATTTTTTAAACCAAAAGGCATTCGGACAAATTCATAATTCCCATATGGCGTTGAAAATGCTGTTTTCGATCGGTCTTTTTCTTTAACAAGAATTTGGTGAAAATCTTTAGCCAAATCTATTGTTGAGAAGTATTGAGCACGACCTAGTTTATCCAGTATTGTATCTATATTAGGGATTGGGAATTTATCATCCAGAGTAATATCATTCAATTTCCTATAATCTATAACTATTCTCCATTTTTTCTCTCCAGAGCTATCAATTTTCTTTGGAACAATCCACAGAGGGCTATTGTATGGTGAATTACTTTCAGTTATAATCCCTTGTCTTAACATATCACTAATTTGAGTACAAATTTCTTGCTCGTGAAAATGTGGATATCTATACATTTTCGTATAAATTGGTCTATCATTTATTGTATTAATTTCGTGTTGAATTAAATCAGTATTGCCTAAAATTTGTCCTTCAGTGAATATCAAATCCTGATATGAATTTAATATATTCTCTAAAGCCGAACACTCTTCAGTATTTAATCCATTATATAAATTTTGTAGAACTAATTTATTAATATTTAAAGTTTCCAATTGATGTATTTTATACTCAAAATATGGACAACTTTTCAAAAATTCGATGATCTGACTATTAATAATAAGATTCTCACTTTTCATATCGACTATGGCCCCTAATGGTTTTAAAATATTTTGTCCTAAAATTGCGTTAAACTGTTTTCTTTTAAATGATGTTAGTTTCCACGACATTATGGCATTTTCACCAAACTCCTTAGGTAAATTTGTTATAATTTCTTCATTTATAAAAGTTGTGCCATTTAAAGACGTAAATGATATAAATCTTTTAATAATCTTTTATATTGCGGTAACTTATTTTGGTCCAGTAATGAAGTTGTAGAACCAGTGTCAATTAACGCCCTTATTTTTTCATTTCCTATCGTAAGTACTACTATTGGAAGTGTCTTGAAGAGGCTATTGTATGAAAATTCACCTGTTCTTCGTTATCATAGCCTTCCCGAAGATAATCTACTTCCATATTGGAACTGTTATTTGGGCCAAAGTTTCCGCTATTATTTTGCGATTGAAATGTTCCCCGATAATTCTGTGCATTTCTATTATTAAATCTGGTATTTTGGAAACTTGAGCTAGGCATATTAGAAGAAGTATTATTTCTATACAGATTAGAGTTAGGATTTAATTGTTGTCTGTTGCTATTGTTTTGGTTTCTGTTTGTATAACTCACAGACTCATTTTTCTTGTCATTAACATAATAATGATTATTTCTATTATTTTGACTTGAGTTCAATTTATTTTTGTCAACGTCATTTCTTAATAAATTTTCTTTTTCAAGTAAATTATATGCATCTCTCAATTTGCTAACATTTCTGTTAATAATAACAGAAGCGAAATTTAAATTAATATTATTTATAAAAGTTTTATGAATTATTTTCTCAGCATATAAAGGGCTGAATTCTAGTGGTTTTTCATTATCATACTCATATTTTTCGTTAATTTTACACAAAATATTTCTTAAACAATTATAATAACTTACAATACCGACATTTTTTGCTGCAAACGCCTCTTGGTAAAGCTGATGATAACTTTTTTTTTACCCCAAAATTGATAATTAGAGCTACCTTCGTCTCCTCCCAACATGGATTTGACCCTAATGTTCTGATGACTTGAAGAGCTTCTCCTTGTAGTTTGTTTAATATAACTCGTTGGTATATATAGTGTTTCACATCAGGTTGAGATTGCACAAGAAGGAATATCGTATCAACTTCTCTTAAAAATGATGTAAGAGCATAGCTATCATCGCCTCTATACTCGTGAACCCTTCGGGCATCTTTTAATACTTCGTTAATTGTTAATGTTGGTACTGACTGCATGTTGATTTGATTTTATGCTTTATTGTTCTCTAGTTAAATTTTACTCAATTTGTTGTTATTTTCTTTTAATTATTAGATGAGCTTTTTCTCCTTTTGATGATTTTTTTTTTTTTGTAATGATCTCTTCTTATCGTATTTGTACATTTTAAATAATCATTTAAATATGCTATTGTTAATGCTGATTTTACTTTAGTGTCTGCTATTTTCAAATTCCCTTTGTTGTTATTTCTTCATTATTATTTTATTTGTATATTAATGGCATTTATTGTTTTTGGAAATTTTCGTGGAATAAGACACAAATGTGACCTTGATTATTGTTTTTAAATTGTTGTTATACTTTTTTTTTGTACTTTTTTTTTTAATATGAAACTACTATTTTGTTGTTTTCTTTCAAATTTCTTTTAGGGTAATTTGTTATCCTACTTTTTTTTATGTAAATGTTTCTGGAATTTACCAAAACAGTGACCTCGAAGTTTCTTTTTATACCCTATACCACTATGTGGTTTGGGTATAATGACTTTGTGCTGCTGTTTGTAACAACCAAAAATATTTGACCTAGACCCAGCTTTAATTATACCGATCGAATCAGAATCACTTTCTGAGTTGATTTAACAATGTCCGTCCGTCCGTCCGTCCGTCCGTCTGTGTGTCCATGTAAAGCTTGTAATCAAACTGCAGGTCGCAAATATGAATATATTTTGATGAAATTTGGTATATAAGCTTTTATCAGCCATGGCATGAACGCTATTGAAATTGGTGAGAATCGGTCCATGTTCAGACCTAGCCCCCATACAAATTACCCATATGAAATCGACATAAATTTCCATAAGATCCAAATTGTCATATAGATCTTACTCAAATTGGGTTTGTATGCGTTCATTACATCCACTAATGAGTAGTCCAAAAATGATCCCTGTGACCCCATATAGAGCTGCTTCCCGATCTTCACTTAAATCTATTAAAAATCAAAAATATTGCACTGATTCTTCTCAAATTTTGTTTGTATAGATTTTTGCAAAATACAAGAGACTTTACCAAACATGATCAGGATCGGTCCATTTTTGGACCTAGTCCCTTTATAGATATAGCATCCGATATGAACTTTTTCATATCTGCAGCCAAAAAAATTAATAAAAATCCCACTCAAATTTGGTTTTTGCTTATTTTCAATGTCCAGTTAGTTGGGCCTAAGAGATAGGGTTTCTAAACGCATGGTATAGGGTATCGTATAGTCGGTCTAGACCGACTATAATTTTCTTACTTGTTTTTTTTTTTTTAAATTTGTAGTTAACTGTACCACAAATGTTTGAGGTATTGTTTGTATTTTTTTTTTTTTTTTAATAATTGATTTAAAGTTTTTTTTATTATTTTGTTGTTTAATGGTTGTTTTTTATCAGAATATTTTTAAGTTCAGTTTTTTTTTTTTTTTTATTGTTTTTAATTTTAATGGAATTTCGGTTTTACACTTAAGGTATGTTAATAAATTTTTATTTGTTTACACAAAAATTGAGATTAATTTTAAAATTTGTTTCTAATTTTTTTCATTTAATCAAATATACATATATGTATATATCATTTATGATTCGAACAAACGACTGCGCCACTTAAGTAAATTCTTATGTTATTTCTTAATTGAAACACTAACACTTATTTTGAAGGTAAATTATAAGCTTCTTTATTATTCAAAGGTCAAACTTTTACTGAAACTAAAATAACATAAATTAAAACTAGTTTTGTTATTGTATTTAGAGAAATGCAAATTAACAGGAGAATATTAAAAGAATGTAACTTGAGATAAATAGAAAATAGTGAAATGATACAATATAAGGTATAGTAGAAAGTATATTCGTAACTCACGCTAAAAAGTGAAAATGGGAATTTAAATACCCAACCGTACATAATGAGTTCTAAAATTAACTATTTTCTCTATATTGAAATAATTTTTTTTGGCGTAACTAAAAGGCGAATTTATATATTTTAAATTTATTTAAAGAAAATTAGAGGTGACTTTGCAATTTTAGATTTATCTGGTGTGACACTTCTATGGTAATCCAGGAAGCACGGTGCTGGGTGCAAATTTGCCTGGCACTTCAAACATCCGTACTAAATATCTCGTGTTGAAGTAGGGGTTTGTTTTCCAAAAAAAGGTGAGGAACCGATAATTTACGCTGCCAAAATAAATCGAAAAAAAACAAGAAATATTTGACTTTTTTTATATAGTAAAACGCTAAGTAATTCCAAAATTACTTTCCTTTACTTTTTTCCTCTCCGAAAATGGCGGCTTTACAAATCGGAATTTAAAATAATTTTTGGACGATCTTAGGTCATTGACGATAATTTTTCGAGTGAAAAATTCACGGTTTAAAAGATATTACATTGCACAAAAATTCAAATAAATGTCAATCAAAAGAAAGGCTTAAAAACTAAAGCGCCCTCTGGATTTCAAATTCCATACCAATTCGACAAGTCGCTTCTAATAGTGGGACCTCTTTAATGCTCACGTAAGCACGGACTCTTTTTTGCCACCGCACTGCCGGCAGCGACGACGTGCTGGGAGTTTTCCCATTAAGTGATCGACGCGATCATATCTAACTTCCATTTGAGCTCCGGAAATAATAATTTTACCGGCATTTTGCCGATTAAACTTCATCGTTATCATCTCGCATACTTCCGGTCTAAAATCAAATTGAGACAATTGGGGTTTTTTCATATTTGCGACAAAGTGCAATGCAGTTTCCATGCATTCACCATAGTGTTTGTAACTAATGGCCAATACCACTTTTTGCCCTGAACTCGAATGCGATAATTATTCATGGCGTTATCGAAAAGGTCCACAACTCCCATGTATTAATTATATTGGTTGACTAAATTGGGTTGTTCAAGTGCAACCATTTTTCGATGTTTTCGATCATATCGCCTTGCGAGAATCATTGGTGTATGACTTAAATAATTCGATAATAATGTTACGACCTAAAAAAATAATAAAGGAAACAAATTAATTGATTAATTACGTAAAATATTTCGGTGAATAATGTACCGAATTAACGTTCCAACGTACACAGCAATTATAGAATTGTCCACATCAAAACAAAAGCCTGAAGTCCCACGGGGCTGTTTACGCATTTTCTTGACGTCCATCAGTGGAGCATGATTAGTGCAATTTTCACGAACAGTTCCCAAGGCGATAAATCCATAACCCGATAAGCGTGTTAATAGTTTATGGCTAGTAAAAAAAACTGTCAAACGTTACGGTATGCTTCGCGGGGACATCAAGATGAGCAAGAAGGGAAAGTACCACCCATTCTCCTAATTGTAACTGCGAGATATCCTGTTTCGTTGCGCCTGCGTATGGGATAAACTGATGCAAGTAGCCTTCGTCAGAAGCCAAACACCAATATTTGTAACCAAACCTAATTGGGTTTCCTTTAATGAACATTTTGCATGAATGCCTGCCATAGTAGGCTATCATAGAAAGATTATGGGAAAATACTCCAAATTGGAGAAACTTTTTGTTCATCAGGCTATTCAATGGCGACTCTTTAGAAAATTTGTCGTTAGGATCTAGTGCCGAATTATCGCAGACATGAAAAGATTGCTTAATTGGTTTGAATCTATCTCTTGGCATACATTTTTTTTATCATCACACACCCTAGTGATTCTCGGTTTGACCAGTAAGAATTTACTTGTGGTAACGTGTATAACCTGTTATATATAAGACGTCCAAAAACGTTTTTATTTCCGTAGGTGTTGTTACAAATGATGGACAATTGTTTGCTGCAACATACTTGTTGCTGGAATTCACTATAAGGTCCAACACCTCCTCATCAATAAACAATTCCCAAAGTTGCTGGGGACTCATTTCACCAATTTGTTCATATAGAGGCTCGTTCTCAAGCTTGTAATTAGGCTTTCGAAACCATTTTGGTTTCATTCCCTTATCAATTTTACGTCTCTTCCTACCAATCTTATTGGATGTCACTGGCAAATCATCATTCTCGTTTTCAGCTGATAGTGTATCTTCATTCCATCTACTGAAGAAACGTTCTATTTCGTAAGTTCCAGCAATCTCGTGAGACAGATTTTGGTCGTCGTTCAACACTTATAAATTGTCATCCAACTCCTCTTCCATATCACTTATCTTGTCGACGTCATCGCGTGGTAATATAACAACATCAGTTGTATCTGATTCTCTTTCAAAATCTTCTTCCACATCGGACCAGCTATAGAGAATTTCTTCTAGTTCGGCAGTAGTACGAATTTTCTGACGACGATTCATTTTTATATCGGTTATTTATAATTTTTTTTCTCGTATAAATTTATGTTCTTATGCACTTGTTTTATTGTAAAAAAATTCACTTGATTTCACATGTTCAGTTCGCTTCACTAAAATAAACTACATGTAAAAAGTTCAACAAGTCTGAAAAAGGAGAAGCAAACTGGGAATCCCCTTTTTAAAAACAAACTACTAAGCTATAGAGTTCAAAGTTGGATTTACTTTTTACGGCGTAATTGTAAATATTTGTGACGCTCTTCGAAGTATCCCTGTACATTTTAAATGGCACAGTAGGGTGTACCGGAAATAAATAGCTTTTTATTTACACTCAAATAAGAAAAACAAAATTGTTCAAAAATATTTAAAAAAAGTATATCGTTAAAGACGGTTGGGTATTTAAATACCCATTTTTTACACCAAGCAACTTCTATGGATCTCTAGGTAAAATTCTGAAAGTTTCGTCAAAATCGTACGAGCGGTCTATGAGCCGTCTTTAGTGTGTTAAGTGAAGATCGGGAATTAGCTTCATATGGGGGCTATGACTGAGAATTGTCCTATAGGGTTTATTTTTGGGGTGTATTTTAATGGGTGTAATAAACACACATAAACCAAATTTGACGGAAATCTATATGATAATATGGATCATATGGCAATTTAAGTCGATTTTATGGGGACTAGGTATGAACATGCACCGATTTAGCACCGATGGCTAATAGAAGCTCACATGCTTAATTTCAACAAAATTTATTCATAGTTTTGGACCCGAAGTTTGATTACAAGGTTTACACACAGACGGACTGGCAGACGGACATCGCTAAATCGCCTCAGAAAGTGATTATGAGTCGATCGGTACAATAACAGATGGGTCTAGGTCAAATACTTTTGATAGATACAAACATCAGCACAAAGGGTATAAAAAAAACCAAAACATTAATTTCTTTCAAATTGGGGCATGCCATAATTTTTTCTTCCAAATTATTATTTTTATAATCGCACCTTAATCTTCATCTTCATGAAAATTATTTCTTATTTCGATATATATTAGAAGAACATTTTTATTATATTTTTTTTTAAATTCTTTTAGAAGCAAATATATTCTATATAAATGAAAATATTAAGCACTAGATGTAACCCGGTGTGCTTCGCTACACTCCTCCCCCAACCTGCACCGTAATGAAAGGGCACACGGAAAGTCCCTAGGCTCTCACTCTCCTGCCTATTTTTCCGATTCCGCCCATTTTTTTCTGACTACTCTCGTTAATAATAGATGACCTAAGACAAAATTTGTGACGCTTTCTCTGTCATACTACACGAGATATTGAGTAATTACTTTGTATGGGAGGTGCCACGCCCGCTTAGCCGATCACGCTCATTTAATGATATGTGACATCATAAAAATTTTCAAAGCTCTCCCTCTCAAAGTACTCAATATATATGATATTAAAAATTTATTTCTTTTTTTCAGTGCATTGTGTTGGTCTCAAGAAAATAGTTTCAGGAAAATAGTTTAGTGTTGGTGGATATTTGACTTAATTTTTTTCAGATTGTAACTGTCAGGAAAGACTTGTGCGGGGAGCTTATTCCATATACGGCTAGTTCGACGGATAAACGAATTTTTTCTGTAATGCGTTGTGCGGTCAACTGGACAATAGATTACAAACGGATGTGATCTACAAGAGAAGTGGATTAAGCAAACTGAAACTCGGGCACATGGAATAAGTTCGCTAATCTCAGGAGAACATTTACCATGGTAGTATCTATAGAACAGTGCTACACAACCCACATTCCGACGATGTTACAATGTTACAATAGCTCCGGAATAGATTTTGAAGCTCCTGCCCATATATGGGAGTTGTATTTTATTTTCGGGAGGTGCCACGCCCACTATAAATATTCAAAAAAGTTATATCCTATAGCACTCCCAATATCAGCAGTAAGACTGTGAGAAAATTTCAGGAAGTTTAGATGAGTAATTACGGAAATTACCTCCTACAAACAAACAAACACACACACATTATTTCTTTATTATAATCTATATATATAAAATTGAATGTGTGTTTGTTTATTTGTTTGTTTGTTTGTGTGTACCTTATAGGAGACCAAACCTCTGGACCGATCTTCCTGAAATTTTCACAGCATTTAACTGGGACTCTGGCATGATTAATAGGGTACTTTTTTTTGGACCACGCCCACTTTTACGCCCACTTTTTTAAAATTATGTAATTGCTCCCATATAGTTTTTAACAGATTTACTTCAAATTGTATACACATTATACTCCAGGCGAGGTAGAAATAAACATTTCTTACGCCACGCCCCCTTTCACGCCCCTTTTCACGCCAAATTTTGTTTGAAAGTTTTAAACTTTTTTTTCTCTGTACAAATTTGCTCCTTCCAACGGATTTTTTTATTTGGTAGTATATTGCTCTTAATACTGTTAACGTCGCCATATAACTATGAACCACGCCCATTTCACCGCCCCCTTTTTTTTACATATACCACTAACAATGTTTGCTATACAAAATAATTTTTTTGTAATATGTATTTATCTAAAGTTTTATACACTTTTTATCTACAGGTAAGGTAGCCATACATTTTTTATTACCAAGTCCCCCTTTTTCGCCCCATTTTACCTTAAATCATAATTATTCTGCTTTCAATCTATCTATATATATAAAAATGAATGTGTGTTTGTTTGTGCTTTATAGGAGGCCAAACCAAAGAACCGATCTTCCTGAAATTTTCAGAGCGTGTTACTGTGACTCTGGAAGGAATAATATGCTATATAAATTTTTGATTGGACAAAGGCGCGGTGCCACGCCCATATAACCCAAAATTTGAAAAAGTCATATCACGGGAATTTTTTTACCTACAGCAGTCATATTTGGTACATATGGTATTAGCATGAATAGAAATACATGCAAGAAGAAAAGTGGGCGGGACCACGCCCCTTTTTAGAAAAAAAAAAAATTGTAATATCTTCTAAACTACTGGAAGGATCGTCATGAAATTTTCACAAAAGGATATTTTTGCGAAATAATAAGACCTTAGTGGGCAAGGGGCGTGGCGTATATATAAAAACGTTGATGCATTTGATTGTAACGAACCATAAGAGCTGTCGAGGTAGGATTTCCAGTATAGGTTCGGTTCGAGCTCTTCTGTGTTTTTTTTTTAGTTTTAACCCTCTAGCTGGCGTTGGGGTCAAGTTAAAAACAAAAATTTTTACTTTCAGCGCGATTTGACTGCAATTCAGAATGAACGTATGCTTCGTCATAAGAAATTTTTGTATGTATAAATGGACCCGATAGGTGGCGCTGGGTAAAGTTATTTCGAATATTCTTATTTATGGTGTGATTTTAATGAAACTAAGAATGTACATATATGTATGTTAGAAACATTTTTTTATTGGACCCGGTAGATGGCGCTGTCGTTCGAAAAATAATGAGTTGTCAAATTTATATAAATTTTAATAAATAAACTCACAAACGTTTTTATATATAAATATTCTAACGAAAAAGAAGGAAAAAGCCGCTACATTATTGCATGGTGGCCGCACAGCTCATTCAGCACTCAAATCACCGTTAAACGTACAAAAAAATGAGAATGCCGTCTGTAATATCAAAAAACATTCCGGTATGGCAAAAGTTCTGCAAAAATGCAGTATTTTTATTTGGGATGAATGTACCATGGCTCACAAACATTGTGATTTGATTTGATAAAAGATTTGAAAGGCAATGAAAGATTTTTTGGTGAAGCTCTCATTTTATTATCTGGAGATCTTCGTAACACATTTTATATAGGTATATACAGATTCTAACTAAAATAAAAATTCATTGAGGGCAAAACAACGTTTGCCGGGTCCAGCTAGTAGTATATATAACCGTGTACGTTTATGGATAGCAATATCTGCATATTCTAGCATATGGGATTTAAGTTCATGATTTAAAAATCAACAAACTTCTAGTAAAAAAATTATAACCGATTTAGGCTAGGGATGCCATATGGGAAATCCGAATCCCGAAATCCTGGGATTTTTCGGTATTAATAAATCCCGAATCCCGGGATTTTTTTTTTAAGGAATCCCGGGATTTTAATTTTTGCACACATAAAGATATAGTGAAATATTATAGATTTACCGCATTTTTTTTTTTAATAAACTCGTATTTTTTTATATTCAAATGTAAAAATTTTTAAAATGTTGAAAATATTACGCAAGTTTTGAATAACACTTTTCTTGTTTTAAGTGTATCAGTTAATAAATTAATGAGTGTTTGATACGCCCTGTTTATAAAAAAATAGATAAGCACAGAAAATAACAACTTACTGTTACTTTATTTGTGAAAAATTAAATGAAACGCCATACATAAAAAATATATACAAATTTAAATAAATTTATTTTTGAAGATCTTAAATGAATATTGTGCAACACAGAACCAAAAACACAGAAAAGAGTTCTGTGTGGTACCATTCTTTGGTTGAGGCAAACGGAGCACCTCAAGCTCAATGCAAAATTTGTAAAAAGGTTTTAAAAACCAATGGCGGCTCTGCAAAAGGTCTACTAACGCATATCAGTGTTTAAAAGAAAAATCCGAACTTGATAACACAGTTTTGTTTTTGATGAAATATTTTCCCAAAGAACAACGGCTAATGTTAGTCACAATTTAAATGCAAACAAATTTTTTTTTAAATTTTTTCCCAACGTTTATAAGCTTGTATGGCTTCCTCATCAGGTGATGTCTTTATTTCATTCTATAAATCACAATTTTGATACTTATAAATAAATACAATTATTATCTTAACTTACTTGTTCTGTTATTTCTCTACTCATAATGTTTTTTTGTTTTATTTAGATTCATATTATAAAGCTGCGGAAAGACGAATGCGATGAGCCCCAGAGAAAAATTTATAAAATTTCAGATTTTGGGTTTCCACAACAGGAGGAATCTTTAATGCAGTTATTGCTCGACTGACAGCTCTGGATGGTTTACCATTTTCAATATTTATAACTTCCAAGAAACTACGAAAATCATTGAAAGCTCGTGGATTTGAAGTCCCAAAGTCTCGAGAAACCATCAAAAGCAAATTCTTGGAATTTTATCTCAAATGCAAAGAAAATATGATAAATGAAATTGGAAAAATCCAGTTACAAGGGGACAAGTTTAGCCTAACGTTCGATGAATAGACGTCTACTTCAAACAAACGCTTTACGAACGTAGTTTTTCATACCAAAGGAAAGCTTTTCAATATTGGTTTGATACGACTAAAGAAGTCTGGCACTGCTGCTAATTGTATCGAATATTTAGAAGAGAGATTAAGTGAATTTGGACTTACACTTTTGAATGACGTAGTCGGCTTTACGACTGATGGAGCGTCCACTATGCAAAAAATTGGAAAGCTTATAGCTCCAAAGCAGCAGTTGTGTTTTGCTCATGGTTTGCATCTAGTCTATGTATTTTATAAGAGCCTTCCGTACTGAACAAGAATTGTCTTCTTCTGAAGACGATGACGATTCCTATGAATCTTTTGAAATGAGACTGAGGGAAAGCCAAAGTGATATAACCGAAAGATTTCACATAAAGCCGACTATTGAAAAAGTTCGAAAGGTAAGCAAAAATGTTTAGAAAATCTCCAACCAAAAACGACATTTTACAAACAAAAAAAAAAGGAAAGAGCTAAAGTTAATGTTAGATTGCAAAACCTGATAGAATACTTTGTTCGTCATGTGTTAGCGGTTTTCTGACTTAGAAATTCCTCTAAAAAAGGCGTTAATTGATTTGAAATTACAACCTTTTTCTGACGATGACTTTATTTTGCTTAAACATTTTAAATCCTATTAAAATTACTCTCGAAGCCCTATGTCGTAGCAATATAACTTTGTGTAAGGCTGATGCTGCTTTTGCATTTATGTTGAGACAGATTTCAACAATGAAGTGTGACTTAAGTATCGAATTGTATAGATCTCTTCGGAAAAGAATAGAAAAAAGAAGAACAGCATACTCGACTCTTTTAAACTTTTTGAAAAACCCAAAAATAAAATCGGATTTTGATAACAAATTGGACATGATTCTAATAAAAACAGAAAAAAAACTATTAATTACTCGTTTTACCAAAAAAGCTGATTGAAACTTTTCTGTGGTCTCACTTGAAATTGATAACTCCATATCAGACGAGGAGTTAGAAGAAGACTGTAATGTTTCAATATTACAAAAATTAAGCAATGCAATTGAACAATGTAAAAGCCCAATGAAATCTGTTAAAGAAACTGATAACGATTTAGACACCCAATTTGCCAAAGAAATTGACTTGTTTGTTTCAGGAGGTGCAAGAGGTAATTATTTGCAAGCTGCATACAACTTTTTACAAACCATTTTACCAACGAGCGTAGAATGCAAAAGATGCTTTTCAACGGCAGCGTATATTGGCAGCAAAATTCGTTCGAGATTATCTGAAGAAACTTTAGACGCTTTAATTTTTCTAAGAAGCTATTTTAAACAGTAGACAGTATTTCTGAAGAATAATTATTCAGTATTTTAAAAATTTTTTTTAAATTAAATTTGCCTTAAGTTTTGATTTAAAATTAAATAATCAAAATGTGATTAATCAATTTAAAATTGATATAAATAAGTTTTTTTTTGTTTTGTTACAAATTACATAAAATGTAATACTTTTTTCTTTTACTACATGAATTCCTTTTAAACCTAGATAAAATATGTATTATTAAATATATACTATTAAATAAATACAAAATTATTTTTTTTTTTCAATACAAAACTATTTATTCAACAAAGTGGTATTAAAAAAAATTAAAATCCCGAAAAATCCCGGGATCCCAAAAAATCCCGAAATCCCGGGATCTCGGGCTCGAGATTTTAAAAATCCCGAATCCCGGGATTTTCAAATGTCAATTGGCATCCCTAGTCTAGGCCTACTCTGCCATACCCTAGATCATGCTTTTCGAGAGAGGGTCTGAAATCTAACTTTGTTGAAAAAACTCCAGTGAAAAAATTACTGAACAAACCAACCAAAATAATGTCTATTATGAATTATTTTTATTTTTATTTTCTTTCATATGGCGTTCTCGGAATTAATCAAAATATTGCCTATCACTCAAGTCACTGTGCAGCGCTAGATCTTTAAAACAACAAACTGCCATAAATAAGAAAAAAAATTCAAGAAGAAAGCTGTTAGTTTTGCACTTATTTACGTATTGATACATTTTTCAGGTTTGAGAATTTCTTTGAATGATGGACTAAACAAAAGTTTTCTTAATGAATTAATTGTTAGCAGTTTTTCTGGCATTAACACACAAACCGAACAAATTTTCTAATCAACAACTTTTTGTTTAAACATAGTTGTTGTTGTTATTTACAAAAACACAAACAGTAAACAGTCACAATTTTTTTTTTTTTATCACCATCGGCAATAATGATAGAAACGGATACAACTATTTAGTTTTAGTTTTCCCATACCAAACAGCCAAACTAAATAGTTACCAGGAATTGAACATCTAAACACAAATTAATCCAGCACCGTGGTAAAATTAACATCAGTAAAAGTAAACTCTTCAAACTTTTAGTTTTTGTTTTTATCAGTTACGTCAATTCTGTTTATTTTGTTTCTGTTTTTCATTTCTGTTTAGATATTAGTTCGCTACTGTTAGATTGGTTGTAGCTTGACTAATGATAAAAGTTCGTAAAAATTAATAGAAAACGCATACACACACTTCAAACATTCTATATATTAATGTGCTCATATGTTCTTTTTAGGTATATGTGTCTTTATGATGCTATTTATTACAGTTGTTGTCACATTCTAGTTGAAGGATATTACCAAAATGTCCTGTGTACAGATGTAGACAATTAGATTTATGTTTTAAAAAAGTAAAGCCAATTAAAGCACTGTATTAACGAATGGGAAAAAGTTGTTGAAAACTTTTTAAATAATATATATATTATTTTGTTCAGTTTTTTCGCAAGCAACTTGAGATTAGTGCAGTAAACCGGTTAAGAATTATTCGCTTAAATGGTGAAATAAAAAAATCTATCGAACATACTTAAAAATAGGGATTATCGCATAACAATAATCTGACCAGTTTATGGCGATTACTCGGACGAATTGAATAACTTTTAAATGCGTTTAGGAAAAAAGTGAATTATTTTTGAAAAATTATTAATTTCTATTAATTCAAAAATAAATAGGCTAAGTTTGGGTATTGTGGAATATGCGGGTAATAAGTACAGGAAACTAATGATGCCGTTTTGTATTAATTTCATTTAATTTCAAAGCCAGAATGCATTTGGGAAAAAATAAAAATTATGTTGTTTCAGAAAATGCAAAAAAGCTTACAAAAATTAAGAAATTAAAGGGTATTTTCTCCCAAACTTCAAACAGAAGCAATCGACACTATTTGCTAATTTTGAACAAATAGAATTGGAGCAAGCTAGAATTTTCAACGATAAACTTGAGGAGATAAAACCAGGACAAACGGCTTATAACAAAATTTTCAATGTTATCTGAAATAAAAATCCATCAAGGTTCAAGGATATATCGACTAACGTTACAAGTTATCAAGGCTCTGCTCACAATAGAGATATTTGCAATATTTTTTATTTATTTATTATATTTATTTATTTATTAATCTATGGAATAAATCCTTACAGACTATTTACAAAAACATTTAACAATGAATGAAAAATTTAAAAATTTAATTTAAAGTGTTCAGATAAATTATTATTTTACTTTTTATGACATTTGTATTTAAAGAACAATCAATAAATCTATAAAGCTTATTAAATTCAATACACAGTCGTCTAAGAGGATCACCGTTCGCATAATTTGATCTATAAAACTGGACAGATAGAGGTGAGAAGAAACGTGTTGGCCGCTGGGGGATGTTAAATGAAATATTGTTGATCAGGAAACCAGAACAAACATCGCCATTAATTATGTTCAAAAGGGACGAAACGTTTAGCATAGATCTGCGGCTTTTTAAGGAAAGAAAGAGATAATTGCCAATGAAATTTACCAAATTTAAAATTCTACTTTCACGTTCGAAAGCAATTTTACTTCCTTAAATAACTGAATGATTCAAAATTCACTACCTTAGATACTAAAATCGAAAAGATTGTTTCAATTCCAACACGTAAGGGCGATTTCTTTATTATCCAATTTAGGTAAATTTTTTGAGAAAATTATCTCAGAGGAAATGGTTTTTGGTTTGAATGAGTAGTACACTTCTCAGTATCAATTTAGGTTTAAAGAGGGTAAAAATCCGCAATGATGTCATACAGAACTTAAGAGAACATCAATGCACAGTCGCAATATTGACATTGAAAAACTTTGGACAAAGCATATCGTGATGGTATTTTATACAAAATGATATCCATTGGCTTTCAAGTTTTAATTGTTAAACTCTTCAAAAGTTTTTATGATGTTAGGAAGTTCTGTGTTTAAATTGAAAACTTGTTATCACCTCTGGGTGTAGTTTATTGTGGCGTACCGCAAGTCTCCATATTGGTACTCATTTATACAATATTTTTATTTCTGATTTTTCCCACGAGAATACTTTATGCCATTGATTTTCTTTTATATGCACATGATTAACCGCCGCACAGTGGTCAATTTCGCGAGATAGCGGTCAAAACTCTATAACTTTTGACCGGATTAGTATTTTTGTACGCAATTTGTTTTGTTCAATAGGAGGGACTTTAAGCTTCAATTCGCGTGTTCAAACGTAAAAATCGACTAATAGGAACGTAAGTAATTTGGAGTTAAAAATGCATTTTAATTTTTTGTTGAGTTTCCATGTAAAAGTTGAATATTTTGACATTTTAAATAGGTATTTTTTTTATAATTTCTTATTTTCTTCAATCGTATTTTACAACCAACACTTATTTATTATTCCTAAACTTAATTTTGGTCAGAAAATGCCAACATTTGGCTCCTGACATTTATTTAGTCTCAATATTCACAGGGGCCAAAGGTTGTTTTTTTTTTTGGAAGAAAGCTAATTCTTGTGAGGATTAAACTAAAAAATAACACTGAAATTCCCCACAATATCAATACCATTTGGATATATTATATACAGAACACAACATCGATAAAATTTTAAGTAAACTTTTACTATTGATTTAAAGTGCACATATATTTTATTTAAATGTATTAATAAAAATTTATACTAAAATTAGAAACAAATTATAATCTTTAAACTAGTATTAATTAAACAATATTATTAAAAATTTCTTCCAAATAGCTTTGATTTTCATTTTGCAGTAGTTGTTTAGCTTCTTCATCTAACTATATACTTAATTTTAAAAAAATTAAAACCAACCGATTCGGTCATGTTAATTGGTGACTTCAATATTCCATCAATATCTTGGCAGTCTGAACCCGATTGTAAGTATTTAGTGCCAGTATCAGCTGAATCAAATGTCGATTTTATTAATGGACTATCTTTAAATTGTCTTTTTCAAATAAATAACGTCGTTAATGCTTTTGGTAAGGCATTGGATTTAGTTTTTGTGAACGAACCGACCGACTATTGCATATAACAAACATTTCCTATCTCAAAACCAGAAGATCGTTATCATCCAACTCTACAAATTAATTTTGACAGCCTTCAGTAAAAGTCGCATTCATGATAAAATATTTTGTTTTTCAAAAACAAATTATGATGTTCTTTCCTCTGCTTTATAACAAATTAACTGGCATGTTGTTTTCGCTCGTCACAATGATGACTTAGACATGATGCTAACATCATTCTATCAGTTGCTAGAAGAATGTTTTTTAAAATCGATACCTAAATTGTATCCACCGAAATCTACTGGCCCTCCGTGGAGTACGAAATTTCTCTCAGGTCTTAAAAACAGGAAAAACAAAATGTTCAAGAGATATAAAGGACGTGGATCATCTGTAAATTACATGAACTATTCTATTGCTAGATCGGAATACAATTTGGCAAATCGTTCTGCTTACAATAATTATGTGATTAAAATTAAAAACAATTTAAAAAACGATCCAAAATCATTTTATAAATTTGTAAACTCTAAAAAGAGATCACTTGATTTTCCAACAAAAATGAAACTAAATAATATAGAAACCTCTGACGATATTTCAATATGCCACATGTTTGCTGACTTTTTTGCTTCAACATACTCCTCAACAGTTTTTGACAATACTTCTGAGTACCCATACTTGATTCCCGAAGCATCTTTTGTAAATATTCCATTTATTCAAGAACAAGCTGAATTTGATGAAACTAAATTTTTCATATGCTCCTGGTCCTGATGGTGTTCCAAATTGTGTTTTGAAGCAATGTGCTAACCTGCTGTATATTCCCTTAACATTTCTATATAATAAATCACTTAAATTGGCATATTTCCCAAATTATTGGAAAAAA
The DNA here is from genome assembly GCA_963682025.1 of Cordilura impudica. NCBI lineage: Eukaryota > Metazoa > Arthropoda > Insecta > Diptera > Scathophagidae > Cordilura > Cordilura impudica. Next base: position 38,118,849 of record OY821517.1, read on the forward strand.
TCCTTTATAATTCCATTATTTAAAGCTGGTAGTAAATCCGTGATTTCAAATTATAGAGGGATTGCAAAATTAAGCTCTATTCCAAAACTATTTGAAAAACTCATAACTGATGCTTTGTCTCACCAAGTATCTACAATCCTAGCTCCTGAACAACATGGTTTCCGTAAATCCCGCTCAACTGTTACCAATCTTCTAGAACTTACAACGATTGTTAATGAAGCTTTTTTAAACAAAATGCAAACTGATGCTATTTATACGGATTTTAGTAAAGCATTCGACAGGGTTAACCATGATCTTCTATTGTTTAAGCTTGATCGTATGGGTTTTAGTAATACGCTATTGAAATGGATATATTCCTATTTAACTGGCCGAAAACAGTGTATAAAATTTCGTAATCTTCAGTCAAAATCGATTAATGTTTTATCTGGTGTGCCTCAAGGAAGTCATTTGGGTCCACTCTTATTTACACTATTTATTAATGATCTGCCTTCAGCTATTAAGTTCTGTAAATGCCTGATGTATGCAGATGACGTTAAAATACTTTACTCATCCAACAATAATGAGAAACAATCACGTTTACAGCTGGATATTAATAATTTCACAGCATGGTGTAATATAAACTTAATGGACCTTAATGTAAAAAAATGTAAATATATGGTGTTTTCAAGATATTTTCCTATTAATGGCCAGTTTTTGATGAACAACGATCGATTGGAAATGATGGAAACATTTAATGATCTCGGAGTTTTATTGGACAAGCGCCTGGATTTTCGTAAACATATATCACTCACAATTAACAAGGCATTTGGTGTGCTTGGTTTTATCAAGCGTTGGGCGAAAGAGTTTTCTGATCCTTACACAACAAAGCAACTTTTTACTACACTAGTAAGGCCAATTTTGGAATATGGTTCTGTGGTTTGGGATCCTTTTTACACCGTTCATTCAAATTCAATTGAGTCTGTTCAAAAACAATTTCTAATATTTTGCCTTCGTGGACTTGGATGGGATCCAAATATACAATTACCTTCTTATAGAAGCCGTCTCGCTCTTATTAAGCTTCCTACGCTTAAAAGCCGAAGGAAATATATATTCCGAATTTCTCCTTAGCAGAATCAATATTAATACCTCACAGCGCTGTTCACGGTATTTTCAGTTCCTAATTGTAAAGTATTATCGTACAAATTATGCCAACTCTGATCCTTTTCGTCGGCTGTGTATTGAATTTAATCAACTGTATAACATTATTGATTTTAAGAAAAGTTTAGATTTGATTAAAAGGGATATAATACTTTATCTAAATAATGTGTGATAAATATTTAGCTAGCCATTTTTAATTATAAATTGTATTTAAACATAATATAATATAATACTTTATCTAAATAATATGTAACAAGTATTTAGCTTGCATTTCTTAATTTTAAATTGTTTTTAAACATGTTTGGTCGAATTTATATATGTATGTTTACAAATGTTATGTTTGTTACTTTTATAGTCTGTAAGGAAAAATTTCCATAGACTAATAAATAAAAAAAAAAAAAAAAAAAAAAAAAAACTCTAATGAGGTTGATTTCCATTTTTGTCGAATACTGGACATATATGGGTCTGATGTGCACAACAAAATATTAATAAGATCTTCATTAGTACAATATCTGGAAATTTTTCTTGTATTGTGCTCGCGAAAGAATCTGTAGTCTTTTTTCCTTTTTTCTTGGGCTTCTTCTGAGAGATCTCCAATTGGAAGCATATTGTGCTGAATTATTTGTTCCCCATGGAACAAAATTTTGTGAACTGTGGTTGGCATATGTCTCCAAGAATATTTTTGGTTATAAAGGGTTGCTATCTCATTAGCATACTGACCAAATTTTTTTGCATCTATCTTTTTGCTACATGCTATAACTTATAATATGATTTGGAATCGTCGTATTAAATCATAATATACTCCAGTTATAGAAGCTGCAGTTTCTGGATCGGAAAAAAATCTCCTTGCTGTGTTTCCATCATTAGAATTTCCTTCTCCTTGCTTTGCCTGGTCAATTATAAGGCCTATCTCACGGTATTTTTCTTGAATATCTTTTTTTTTGCTTTCTTTTTTCCAAATTTTCTTTGTTGTTTCTCACTGTTTCGCCTAACGGGCCAAATTCCAAATCGTATCCCAATTTAAGAATATGCTCCATAAAACGAATTCTAGCATGAAGAGGTGACATTCCAAATTCATATGCTTCATTAAAACTATCGTCTTGTGTTGGTGGTTGGCTCAATTGACTTGATGGTTTTTTGGCATCTGGTGCAGCTTGACGATGACTTTGTTTTGGTTAAAGCTTGTGCAACTTTTCCATCAATCATTGTGAGACACATTTTAAAATTTTGCTCAATGTCTTGGTCATCAAATTTAAATGTTACTGGTTGAAGTTCTTTAATTTGATCATTTATTTTTCGAACTTCTTCATCCATGACATCTTGAGTCTCCTTTTTGTAAGCAAACTTTATTGGTCTACAAAATTTTGTTGACGAGGGAATTTCATTCTTCCATACATCTATCTCTGCAGCTCTACTAGTTGTCGGCTCTGAACCAATATAAGTTTTTGTTAAACGTAATGGAACGAAAGAAATCATGAATAAATTGGCATCTGATGAATTTTCCGCATTACATTGTTTGTATTGTTTCTGGCCAGAGGACCCATCACATCCCCATTTAGAAATTAAAGTCATGCTGCAATTTGTAAACTTCTTTAAATAGTCAGCATCAAATGTCTTTAATAATTATAATAATTATAATTATAATAATTATACGATTATAATCGTTCTGCAGTGTGTTCAAGAAGATCCTGCAATTTTATTTCTGCTAAACTAATAGCAGTTGGTGAAGGTAAGCAATCTTTTTTGGCAGAAACTATATCTCGATATGATGGAAAAATTCCACAATTTTTTTCATTGGTTCGCTTCCGCAATTCTGTATATTGTTTTTTAGTCATTTTCAAATCCAAAAATAGTGCATATGCTTCTTCTGGAGTAAATTTATTTTCTTCAGTTGGTGTCGGCATACTTTCTAAAGTCCTTTTTGTGCGTCTGGGGCTTGCTTCCGCTATTTTTTCAATGATAGCAATTTTACCCTTTTTAGTTTTCGATGGATGAATTTGATGCAGAAATGAATCCTTTATGATGCTACAAGAAACTTCTTCATTGATATGTTTAAGCTTGCGTCTTCGTGATCTTTCACTACAATTATCAATTGGCTTTGCTGGTCGACCACCTTTTCCAGTTTCCGTGGTAGTTACTGATGGCTTTTTAAAAATAAGTTTATTTCTTAGCCATTCTTGGTTGCGTGAGTAAAACAATTTCTTGTTTCTGGAACATTGATTGTACCGTTTTCTTAAAGTATTTAAAAAGTTTTTTATTTTTAAGTTATGAATTTTAATTTCTTGTTTGTCGCATATTTTGAAGAATGGATTATCCATTATATGTAAAATAATGTCGTTTTCATCTTTCCGTTCAAAATATATATCAGATAGAACACTATAACTGAATTTAGCCATTGTTTAAACAATAATGAAGAAAAAAAATGAATGCATGGATTAATATACTATTGCTCGAAGTTTCAACATGATCTTTTTACCTCTTTGAAACATAATATAACAGGTAGTTGGTTTTACCAGTTATTTCCATTGGTTTTAAATTTATTTGCAATTTTCACGTATTTAAGTTGTGTAATATTGGATGGCAATAAAATCTTTTTTACCTTTTCCAAATGAATTGGTAGATACCACATAATTTGAGAGTTAACAGGTACTGGCAATAATATAAAAGGTACTTGGTTTTACCAGTTATTTCCATTGGTTTTAAATTTATTTGCAATTTTCACGTATTTAAGTTGTGTAATATTAAATGGCAACAAAATCTTTTTTACCTTTTCCAAATGAATTTCCAGATACCACATAATTTGAGAGTTCTATTGTCATTTTTGTCAAAATTTTGATACACCGTTCTATGTGGACTAGGTCCAAATATGGGCCAACTTCTCCTAATTTCAACAGAATTATTTTTTGGGTCAATAAGAACTCTTGTACAAAATTTCATCAAAATATATGCATAATAGCCACTTTCACATACAAATAACTTCTCAAAAAATATGACGTGCATTTGTACCGAATATCTTACCTTGGGTCAGAAAAATTGCTGTAGCTCAAAAAGTGCAGTCCCGATACATAGACATGTATATATAGGAATGTAGGGGAGAGTTAGGACTAGAAAATAGTAAATTTGTGTTTTGACTCAGCTTGACTCACAGGAGTTGTGCTCTATGAAGTAGGAAATTTCCGAGAAATTTGAGCTTTTTTTTTAAAAAAAATTTTAATTGTTCTGAAACAATTTTTTTACCAGTAATAGGAAATAAGTTAAGTTACAACACAAAGTTTATTTCGTCCAAAAACCTTGAAAAACAAAAAAGTTATGATCATTTAAACTTTAAAAATTAACTAAAAATATCATAAATTTACTAAATTCTGAAAAAGCCCATTTTGGACCACCCTGTTCTCAGTGAAATAGTTGAAATAGAGTTCTAATTTTTTGGCTCCCGAGGTTTACTACTGTCTACTTTCATATGAGTCTAATAACTTTAAAATCGGAGAACAAAAACCAAAAGGAGTTTTGGCCGCTATCTCAAAATATTGACCATAGTGCGCCGTTAGTATCTCTTTGTCAAGTATCATTGCGCTCAGAATATTTAAGTGTGTTTTATTCACTAGGGCATTAACTAAGATTAACATTTCCAATAGCAATGCACTGTTTCTACAGAATACTTCGGGGAAAGCAAGGAATTGAAGTTAGTCTTATAATTAATACTAGCAGATCCCAGCCCTCAAAATTCGAGTGCAGGTTCTAGGAAATTTTTTTTTTATTTAACAAATAATTTAACTACTCAATTTTAGCCAATTCACAATTCAAATTTTTCAAACAAAATTCATTAAATTTCATTATAAATATTGGTTGAACGAACACATAGAAGATATATAAATGGGTTTGTTAACACATAATTTTAAAGGAACCTAAAGCTATGCTAATCAATTTTAGCCAATTCAACACAGGCAACTTTAAATGAGCATTCCTGCAAAAAAAAATGTTCCAGACTGTGCAAGTCTGTAAATCTGGTGGACAGTTAAAAAGAAATACCTTTCAAATGAGACGTGTTTGGTCAAAATCGCTTATTAACCACAATTTTTATATCGGTCACAAGAAATCGCCTTACCTATTAATGTTATAGATAATTTAGTAATAATTTATTATTATATAGTTATCAAATAAATAAATAAGTAGTCAATAAACATGCCAATTATAATATCAACAAAACAAATATAGTAAAAGGATGATCCATTTCAATGTTCTTTAATAATAAACCAATATCCGAAAAGACTAAGCTAGTTCTATTCCTTCAATACTTTTACATATATGTATTTCCAATATAGTTCAGCATTTCTTTAATCGTAATGAAAATAGTGGAGATACTCGAGCGTCATATTGTACGAAAAGTTTTAGAAAGGAACTTTAAATATCGTAATAAACGATTTTCAAATGAAAGGGAAAGTATAACTCATTCTGAAGAAAGAGAAAATTTGTTGAAAGAATAACTCATTGTTAAGAAAGTTGAGTTTAGGTGATCAAATAAAAACTATCTTTCTACATTTGCCATACTGGGAGAACAACATGACGATATGACTTCTGTTCACAATTTCTACTCAAGCACACCCCTGGCAAAATTTAGTTCTTATACTGTCTACAATAGTGCTCATAGGATATATATAAGTTTGTCATTCCGTTTGTAATAATTAATATAAAATATGGACCACATATAATATATATATATTCGTGATCCTTAAAAAAAGTGGGGTTAATACAACGATGGCCCTCCGGCCGTCCTTGAAAATAATGGTAGCAAGACTGTTTATTGCTATCATCAAAATCGGTTCAATAGATCCCGAGACATCACTGAAAAAGCAAATAGCATTTGCTTCATAAGTGTGTATGCATAGTTATAATACAAAAAATCACCAACATCAACAACACATAATAATGAAGTACCTAGTCATTAATAGAAAGAAGTATCAATGTATTTTTATATAATATATGTATTAAGGGTGTTCTTATTTTGAAATTTTTGAAATTTATCAACCGCCGGCCCGATTCTTGTTCCCTTCTGTTAAAAATGTAATCCTATAAAATTTGGAGTCTATCCGATAATTTTTAGTGGACCCGGAAACGATTTGAAAATTTTCATGGGGTCTATATGGACAAAATATCCATTTTTAACGAAAGTAGTTACATTTTAATTTTGAACTTTATTTTATCCATCACAAAAGGAAATGAAACAATAACTGTTTTTGGTTTTCTTCTCTTAAAATTATAAAAAATAAATATCAAATGCATGATATTGTCTGTTTAGTTCTCTAAAGTCGCAATAACAGTTACCTACTTAAAAAAACATAAATTTATTTTCGCACGCTTTACTTTTGGCGCAGAACATATTCCAAGAAATTGTGTACTCTTGAGCTACTAAAAATTGCATATACTGCTGATAACGGGACATTTTCGAGAACATTTTCTCTTGTGTTTTTAATTTTCGCTTTATTTTTGGCTTTGGAAGCAAACAGTTCATAGTTCTACTTAAAATCGTAATTTGTGATCGCAGTGGTTTGAGTTCTTATCAGTGAAATCGAAAAGAATTAATAATTTAATAATAATAGATTTTTCTAGATTAATTTGTTATTTAATTATTGTTATATAATAAAAGAAATTAATAATGTCGAGTGCTTCAGTTATTGGAACGCGTAAAGCCATTGAAAATTTGAAGAAAATCGATCTAATTGGAAATGTTTCTCATCAAATTACTGGTGCAAAACTACCGTCTAATCGTCAGGTCTTGCAAGTTTTATTTTACAACATGCGGTTTGTAAAAATAACTGCGATGCTTGGTGCAAAGCTAGCAATTAGTGCAGTGGAAATATTTTGGCAGCAAGCACGTATACCTATTCGAGAGGAGCACAAATGCGTTGAAAAGCTTGTAAAATTATACGACAAATAGAAAATCATTCAGAAAATAGTTCCTGGTAAAAGATCGAGTTCCCAAAAAGAAGCTGCTGAGTCATTTTTGAATAGTCTAGACGACTTATTTGATATTGCTACCGCTGATGCACTAGAAAAAATTCGGATTGCAGAAGATAGAGAGTTTCTTCAAATGCAAAGAAAAAAAGGACGTCCCGGTTGTATGGCTGGTGTTGACAAGGTTTTGTGGGATCGGGAAAATAGAGCACAAGTACGAAAAGATAAGGAAGCTGCAAGGAAAAGAAAGCATGAGGAGGAAATGAGCCGCACAGGTAAGGGTGACGAACTTCAATATTGTAATGTTTTATTTTTCATATTTTATAGATGTTTCTCAATTAATGGAGTGTAATGATGAAGGTGATATTAGTGACATATCAAGCAACGAGATGCATAATGATGAAACACATGTAACCTCAAAAAGTAATCATGGTTAAAAACGAGGGCGCAAAAATTTTTTAACAGCAAGGTTGCTAGCAGCTCTTGACAATGCCAAAGTGTCTGATGGAATGGCAGTTCATATTCTCATAGCAGCAGGTGAAGCATTTGGACTACGTGTAGAAGAACTTGCAATCAATCGTTCAACTATTCATCGTTTACGCCAAGAGAACCGTTTAAGGGAATCTGAAGAAATTTCAGCTAATTTCACTGAAAATGTAAATTGTGATTTTCAGCAAGAGTTGGTTTTTGATATTGTAACAATCTTTTCATCATTTATAGGTGAGTAAAACTGGATCGCTGGTAGCTCATTTTGATGGAAAATTCATGAAAGACTTGATCGGGCCCACGAAGGTTGAGCGAATCGCAATTTCTGTTAGTTTCAACGGCACATCAAAATTTCTCGGCGCACCAAAAGTAGCATCTTCAAGTGGTGAAAATATTGCTGATATAGTGTATGAAAGATTACGTGAATGGAAAATTGTTGATCAAGTCAAAGGCTTGTCATATGATACAACGTCAACAAATACTGGCATAAAAACAGGTGCTGCGGTTCTTTTAGAAAAAAAAATTGGCCGTAGTCTTATCAATCTACCTTGCCGCCACCATATTTATGAGGTCGTTTTGCGAAGTGTTTTCGAAACAAAACTTTCTTCAACCTCTGCACCAGAAGTACCCATCTTTGAAAGATTTGGAAAATTTTGGCCAAATATAAATAAACAAGCTTTCAAAAGTGGCATTGAAGATTCGACCATTTGTGAAAAAATAAGTGTAGCTGAACTAGAACACTGTAAAACTTTTTGCTATGCTCAACTGGCTAAATCTCAAAATCGAGAAGACTATAAAGAATTACTACAGTTGGCTTTGATGTTTGTCGGTGCAGAGCAGTATAATTTCCGAACGCCTGGACCAACTAGCCATGCACGCTGGATGGCAAAGGCTATATATACCTTGAAAATATTTATGTTCCGTGATCAATTCAAACTAACGAAGAAGGAATTGAATGGTTTACGCGATATTTGCGTTTTTATAGTGACTCTTTATATCAAAGTTTGGTTCAAATGCACTAATGCTATAGACGCACCGCTTCAAGATTTAACTTTTATTCAAGATGCCATAAAGTATACTGAAATAGACACGGACATATCAGCAATAATTCTAAAAAAAATGAGCAACCATTTATGGTACATTTCAGAGCAAGTAGTAGCTCTGGCTTTTTATGATTCGAAAATACCCATAGAAGAGAAACAGAAAATGCTTAAAAACCTCAAATTAAAGGAACCAGTAGTAAAATTAGAAAATGGTCGAAGATGTTCGAATTTATTGGATTTTAAAAATATTTCGTTGTGTGATTTCGTGTCAGAGAAAACAAAATGTTTCTTTAGTAAATTTGGTTTGCCAATGGAGTTTTTACTGTTAGAACCTTCAAGTTGGGAAACATCATACGCATTTGAAGAAGGTTGGACCGCATGTAAGGACTTATTTGTCGTCAATGATATTGCAGAGAGAGGCGTTAAGTTTATTCAAGATTATAATAGAATCTTGACAAATGATGAAGATGAAAAACAATTGTTGCTTCAGGTTGTTGAGGCTTATCGAATGAAATATCCATCATATAACAAAGCTACTTTAATAACATGATAAATAAAATAGTAATGATTAATAAATTTATTATATATAAAATACAATTATTTTTTAATATGAAATTTCATTTGATGTAATTACTTTCGTTAAAAATGGATATTTTGCCCATATAGACCCCATGAAAATTTTCAAATCGTTTCCGGGTCCACTAAAAATTATCGGATTGACTCCAAATTTTACAGGATTACTTTTTTAACAGAAGGGAACAAGAATCGTGCCGGCGAACTAGAAAAAACACTTTTTAAAATTTTCCCATACAAATAAGAACACCCCTAATATGTATATAACTTAGGTCTTTTTCTGTACTTTCATACGTATTAACTTATTAAAAAACAAGTAAGTAATTATAGTCGGTCTAGACGAAACCCTATACCATGCGTTTAGGTCCAACTAATTGGATATAGAAAATAAGCACAAAACAATTCTGAGTGGCATTGTTATTAATTTTTTTGGCTGCAGATATAAAAAAGTTCATATCGAGTGCCATATATATATGGGGACTAGGTCGAAAAATGGACCGAACGTGACCATATTTGGCAAAGTCACTTATATTTTGAAAAAATATACACAAACCAAATTTGAGGAAAATCTGTGCAATATTTTTGTTTTTTGATAGATTTTAGTGAAGATCGGGTAGCAACTCTATATGGGGCCTATGAATAATGATTGTCCTATAGGGATTATTTTTGGACTACTGGTTAATATATATATTAAATACATAAAAACCCAATATGACTGAGATCTTTGTGGATCTTATGCCAATTTAAGTCGATTTCATAGGGGTCATTTGTAGGGTAATAGGTCAGAACATGGACCGAACTTCACCAATTTACAGCGTTCATCCTATGGCCGATGAAAGCTTATATACCAAATTTCATCAAAATATATTCATATTTGCGACCTGTAGTTTGATTACAAGGTTTACATGGACACACAGGCGGACGGACGGACGGACGGACATCGATAAATCGACTCAGAAAGTGATATATATAAATTAAAGTGACAGGCTTTTTTTCTGAATTTCAAGACGTGTGGGTCTGCTTATTGTGACACTGGATCTAGAACCTTAGTGCGCAAAATTTAAGCCAAATCGGACAATGCTTTCTGAACGCGCATTGAGTTCAAATTTCAGTTATACATTTATATGTAAAAATTATCAAAAAAAAAAAAAAAAAAAAAATATCATTTTTCACAAAAATCAATAATTGCGCTTCAATTAAATTTATTAATAAACTATAATCTAGGGTAAGTTGTCTTTCTAATAAAACAACAAAATTTATTATCGGTTGAAAAACAGCCAAGTTATATCAAGTTCCCCAGGCAATAAATGCGCCGCAGACCATTTGATTAAGAAAATCGAGCTCACATTTTTAAAGACATTGAAATAATTTACAACAGCAACTTTTTTGCATCGTCAAAATCCCAAGATGATCTTACTAAAGTAATTAGTATATCTTCTATTTTTATGCCGTTCTAAATTAATTTCAAAAAAGCACGTATTTTTTAGCACTATTTCAAAATCTCCAAATTTAATTTTTCAAAAATTTTGTTCAAGAAATTTTCCGAACTCAACAATTGGGCTATGACGTCGAACTAGAAAAATACATGTTATTAAACGTGCCAAATCTTGGAGGTATCCTGTTCTTAATTTGGCCAGGGCAGCGTTTTTATTTCACCAGATTTGAAGAAAAATGTGTTTTTTCATACTTTTTCAACTGTTAGGCTACAGCTTTTTGGTCATTTCATATTTCAAATATATTTTTCCAAAATATTATACTACTTGATATAAGTTCTCAATCTTGTAAATAAATGTTAAATTGAAACACTATAAACTGTCCCTCTTTAAGGTCAAAAGTCAAATTAAAGGAGATTTATTTTTTTTTAAACAAAGTATCGGAAGCATTTCGATAATACTTTTTGATAATGTTTTGATAATTCTAAAAAATAATATTCTGGACTTATTTGCTGAAATTAACCCGTGGGGTACTTTTGATGTCAAGTTGACTCTTTATGAAAATCTATAAATATTTTGTTTATCAGAATTTTTTTTAAATAAAACAATATTAACGTATTCATAAAATTCGTCAAATTTATTCGTTATTTTATGAAAATATGTAGACTAACTAGTTTTTATATTTAATACAGTATAAACAAATTTGTATATCGAGGGCTTATACTCAAAAAGTGCTATCTGCATCAATAATTATTTTAAAGAGGGCGTGTAAAACCAATTTATTAATAAGATCTGAAAGTATTTGTCGATCGATTTGCTAACAATATCTATTAAGAAATAGTCGTACTAATCATGTATGATGTCAAAATTAATATTATATTATATTAATATTATATTTGAAATCAAATATCGATATTGCTGCACATAGCACTTTTTTAATATAACTTTGTGTGATTATAATAATTCAAAAAAAAAAAATTAAAACTAGCACATTTTTGCGTACGTCACGGGTTACTTTCAGAAAATAAGTCAAGAATATTATTTTTTAGAATTATTAAAATACTAGATGTAACCCGGTGTGCTTCGCTACACCCTCCCCCTCCCTCCCTATCGAATCGTTATGAAAGGGCTCACGCAAAGTCCCAAGTCTCTCACTAATACAGTAATTCAGATATATCACATTTATTATTAAGTTTGTGTGGGGGTACCACGCGCATTTGTCTAATCCCGCCCATTTTTTTGTCTACTTCTCACGTTAATAATAGAATACCTGAGACAAATTTGCAAAGCTTTCTCTATCATAGTACATAATATATATGATGATAAAAATTTACTTTGTATGGGAGGTGTCACGTCCAATAAAATTATTTAAAAAAAAATAAAGCCTGTAACACTTTTCATATCTGCAGTAAGATTCTGTGAACATTTCAGGAAGGTCAGATGAGTAGTTACGGACATTACCTCCTACAAACAAACAAACACACATTACCTCTTTATTATCCTAGTATAGATTATTAGTACAGATTTTTTTATTTCGATACTTGCTGATATACAATGTTTTTTGTTTTTTCATTCGGTACAACAATTATCAATTATTATTTTTTAGAATTATTAAAATACTAGATGTAACCCGGTGTGCTTCGCTACACCCTCCCCCTCCCTCCCTATCGAATCGTTATGAAAGGGCTCACGCAAAGTCCCAAGTCTCTCACTAATACAGTAATTCAGATATATCACATTTATTATTAAGTTTGTGTGGGGGTACCACGCGCATTTGTCTAATCCCGCCCATTTTTTTGTCTACTTCTCACGTTAATAATAGAATACCTGAGACAAATTTGCAAAGCTTTCTCTATCATAGTACATAATATATATGATGATAAAAATTTACTTTGTATGGGAGGTGTCACGTCCAATAAAATTATTTAAAAAAAAATAAAGCCTGTAACACTTTTCATATCTGCAGTAAGATTCTGTGAACATTTCAGGAAGGTCAGATGAGTAGTTACGGACATTACCTCCTACAAACAAACAAACACACATTACCTCTTTATTATCCTAGTATAGATTATTAGTACAGATTTTTTTATTTCGATACTTGCTGATATACAATGTTTTTTGTTTTTTCATTCGGTACAACAATTATCAGATTTTTCGGCGTTCCTGCCCTGGTGCAAGGTACATGTAGCTGCCCATGAGAAGAAGATGGATTATCCATATTATATCTGGCAACACTTAACTATTGGCCTTGAACTTAGAATATCATTTGGCAATTTTTCTTTTTATCGATTTTTGCTTTTGCCCATTTTTGATTTTAAAGATTTTTGTTTTTGGGCGATTTTTATTTTTCGCGATTTTTGCGTTCGGCGATTTTTGATTTTGGCGATATATTTTCTACGACAAATCACATTGATAACTAATGAAGTTGTCAAAAGACTGTCGCTTTCATAATGCTTCATATTTTTTACATAGGAGGTGCCACGCTCACTAATCCCATCCCGCCCAATATTTGTTCGACTACTCACATTAATATTTGATGGACTCATGCAAAATGTCGAGTCTTTCCCTTTTATAGTACACCAGTTATATGATATTAGATATCTACTTTGCATGGGCGGTGCTACGCCCACTGCTCCGATCACGCCCATTTTTTGTTCGACTAATCACACAAAGAACCTATGGGCTCAGGCAAAACCACAAAGCTCTCTCTTTAACAGTACTCCAGATATATGACATTAAATAGTTACTTTGCATGGGGAGTGCCACGCCCATTGGTGTGAACCCGACAATTTTTTGTTCGACTACTCATAGTAAGATCTGATAGACTCGTGCAAAGTGTCGAAGCTTCCTTTTTCAGCACACCAGTTATATATATTTACTTTGTATGGGCGGTGCCACGCCCACTGCTCCGATCACGCCCATTTTTGTCTAACTAATTAAATGAATAACTTATGGGCTCAAACAAAGTCCCAAGACTCTCACTATTACAGTACTCCAGATATATGGCATTTTATATTTACTTTGTATGGCAGGTGCCACGCCTATTGGTCCGACACTGCCCATTTTGATCCGACTACTCACACTAATAATAGGTGACATCAGAAAATTTTGAAAAGCTCTCTCTATAACATTACTCGAGATACATAATATTGAACTATTACTTGTATGGGAGGTTCCACGCCCACTTATTTAATCCCGCCTATTTCCGGCGTGGGTACTTATATTAACAATGGGTGACCTCACACAAATTGGCAAAGCTCTCCCTATAGTACTCAATATATGTATATGATATTAAAAATTTACTTTGTGTGGTAGGTGCCACGCCCACCAAAAATATTTAAAAATTTTATAGCCTATAGCACTTCCCATATCCGCAGTAAGACTCTGTGAAAATTTCAGGAAGATCAGATGGGTAGTTACGAAGATTACCTCCTACAAACAAACAAACAAACAAACACACATTACCTCTTTTTATACCCTATACCACTATGTGGTTTGGGTATAATGACTTTTTGCTGCTGTTTGTAACAACCAAAAATATTTGACCTAGACCCTAGATCTTTAATTATACCGATCGAATCAGAATCACTTTCTGAGTTGATTTAACAATGTCCGTCCGTCCGTCCGTCCGTCCGTCCGTTCGTCCGTCTGTGTGTCCATGTAAACCTTGTAATCAAACTGCAGGTCGGAAATATGAATATATTTTGATGAAATTTGGTATATAAGCTTTAATCGGCCATGGGATGAACGCTATTGAAATTGGTGAGAATCGGTCCATGTTCAGACCTAGCCCCCATACAAATTACCCTAAGATCCAAATTGCCATAAGATCCAAATTGTCATATAGATATTACTCAAATTGGGTTTGTATGCGTTCATTACATCCATTAATGAGTAGTCCAAAAATGATCCCTTTGACCCCACATAGAGCTGCTTCCCGATCTTCACTTAAATCTATTAAAAAACAAAAATATTGCACTGATTCTTCTCAAATTTTGTTTGTATATATTTTTGCAAAATACAAGAGACTTTACCAAACATGATCAGGATCAGTCCATTTTTGGATCTAGTCCCTATATAGATATAGCATCCGATATGAACTTTTTCATATCTGCAACCAAAAAAATTAATAAAAATCCAACTCAAATTTGGTTTTTGCTTATTTTCTATGTCCAGTTAGTTGGGCCTAAGAGATAGGGTTTCTAAACGCATGGTATAGGGTATCGTATAGTCGGTCTAGACCGACTATAATTTTCTTACTTGTTTATATTAGTATAGATTATCAACATTTTTTATCGAAAGCCTTCCACAAATATATATATATTATTTCGATATTTTGTTTTAAAAAAATTTAAATGTAAATTTTAATTAATTTTGACTTTTGACCCTAAAGGGGGACAATTTATAGTGTTTCAATTTAACCTTAATATCCAGGATTGAGAACTTATATCAAGTAGTACAATTTTTGAAATATGAAAACATCGAAAAGATGTAGCCTTAAAGTTGAAAAAGAATGAAAAATCACATTTTTCTTCAAATCCGCTGAAATATAAACGCTGCCGTCATCAAATTAAGAACAGGATACCTACAATATTTGGCATTTTTAATCTCTTAATAAGAGCTTAAAGTCCAACCGTTGATTTCGGAAAATTTCTTGAACAAAATTTTTGAAAAAGTAAAATTGGAGATTTTGAAATAGTGCTAAAAATTACGTACCGTGTTGATATTAATTTAGAGCGGCATAACAATAGACGAGATGCAAAATACTTTAAATAGGATCATTTTGGGATCAGGAGAATGCAAAAATATTATTGTTGTAAATTATTTCAATGTGTTTGAACATGTGAGCGCGATTTTCTTAATCAAGTGGTCTGCGGCGCATTTATTGCCTGGGGAACTTGATATAACTTGGTTGTTTTTCAACCGATAATAGACTTTGTTCCTTTATTAGAAAGATAATTTACTGTAGATTATGGTTTATTAATTAATTTAATTGAAACGCAATTATTAATATAAAAATTTTTGTGAAAAATTATTTTTTTGTATAATTTTTACATATAAATGCATATTTGAATTTTGAACTCAATGCGCGTCCAGAAAGCATCGTCCGATTTGGCTCAAATTTTGCGAGCTAAAGTTTCAGATCCAGTGTCCCAATAATCCGACCCACATACCTCAAAATTGAACCAAAAATTTTTTTTCATACAAACCGCTGTCACCCTAATAATAATATATCAATAATCTGCGATTTTTATACCCTCCGCACCATTGTGCAGAAGGCATATATCAGTCTGTTAATCCATTTGTAACGCATCGAAAAAGGCATTTGCGAACCCATATATTCTTGATCCTTATAACAACTCGAGCCGTTATAGCGATGTCCGTCTATCCGCTCCTTCGTTGTCCGTCTCTCCACCGAATTTAACACACAAACATATTTTTTTTTATTTTACTTTATTCTCTCACTTTATTTATTTCCAATTTTACTTTTAAAGTTTAGCCATAAGTTTAGTTTCAAGTTTAAAATATTTAAACGTTACTATACGATATAAAGTAAGTGTCGGGAGTAAACACGGTTTACCTTTTTTATGTTCAATTTTTACAATTTCATTTCTTTTTTTCTTGTGCAACAAATTTATTATTTAATGCGATAAAATTTCTATTAATAATTTCTTGTAATTATTTCATTGATGGTGCTAAAAAGAAATAATTATAATTAATTCATTGGTAGTGCTAAAAAAAATTAGAAGTATATGGCCATGGTGACACAAAAAAAAATATAATGGTCCCTTTTCCATTTCTGCTTTGTGCACCTTGATGTGAAATTTAATAATATTCAACACTGCTGATTGTAATTGGCTGTCGGTCTCTATTTTTAATGTTTGTAGTAGAATTTTTGTGAAAAAATAACTACCAACAAAGGAGGTACCCAAGCTAAATGCTTTAAAGCTTTATTTAATATAATACTACTATTGTTACGCATTAGTACGGGGTCAAAAGAACACCTCATAAAAATATTTTTTCTTCTTTGTTAGTTTTATTGTTAATTAAGCTTATATTAAACACATTCTATAAAAGAAAAACGGGGGCTGCGATTGGAAGTGAGAATATTTCAGGAAAGAATTTTTTTGTAATTTTTTTTTTTTTTTTGTGTAAAAATTCGATATACTCTACTATCCAAAAGTATTTTCCCTCCCTAAAAATATGTGCTTTTTCACTAATAGCTTCCATTTAAAAATTATCACAGATGGAATTTTACATTCTTTATTGAGGATATATATTGTTATATGCAATTACAAAATATATATTGAGTATTATGACAGAGACAGCTTTGCAAATTTTTCTGAAGCCATCTATTATTAATGTGAGCAGTCATAAAAGATGGACAGGATCGGAACAACGGGCTTGGTACCGCCCACAAAGTGAATATAAAATACCATATATCTGGAGCACTGTAGTAGTGAGAGCCTTGGAACCTTCCGTGAGCTCATAGGTAGGCGTGACACAGCCCATACAAAACAAATATATAATATCCTATAACTGGAGTACTATAATAGGGAAATCCTTGACACTTTGTACGATTCTATCAGATATTTATGTGAGTATTCAGATGAAAATGGGCGGGATATGGTTAGTGGTCTTGGCACCTCATATACAAAAAATATGACGTACTCTGAAAGCGATAGTCTTGAAACTTTCGACAAGAACATTAACTACCAATGAGAGTAGTTGTGGAAAATATGGACTAAATCGCCAAATTCAAAAATCGTTAAAATCAAAAATCGCCAAAATCGAAAATCGCGAGAAACAAAAATCGCCAAAAACAAAAATCTTCAAAAATAAAAAATTTCAAAATCAAAAATGGCCAAAATCAAAAATCGCTAAAATAAAAAATTTTTATACGATATTCCAAATTCAAGGTCAATCGATAAGTGTAGCCGAATTTAATTTAGAAAATCCATGGCAGCTATATATAGCTTATTCCAGAGTAGGAACGCCAAATATTTTTATTCTATTTACAGCGTACGAAAAACCAAAAAATACTGTATATATCAGAAAGCATTGAAATAAAAAAAATATATATAAGACAACTAAAATAAAATGTTTTAGTTTCGTAGGAAAAATTGATTATGAAAAAATACATGTTAATAATTCTCGGTAAGTCGTAGCGAAGCACGACAGGGCATACTAATACTCGATAAAACACACTACAAAACTATTTAGAGAAAAAACTGATTTGTGAAATTATACCAAATGTAGGTGGTTACATTAATGAATCTAAAAATAAAAATTAGAGTGTAGTTTCTAAAAATAGAAATAAAAAATTATGTGAGTCCGATCACAGGGTAGATGTGTAAACATGTTAATAATTAAAGATTTTTGTATGGCACTTTTTCAAAATCAAACAGAAAGCGTCATCTACGTATCACTTATAGCAAACAACTGCGGTGCTCTGTTAATATAAAAATATTTATTATTATTTATTACTTAACTAGTTAATTTTTCATTTTTCGTTTTTCATTTTGAATTTTGAATTTTTCATTTTTTATTTTTAATTGTTAATTTTTTATTTTTAAATTTTATTTTTTAATTTTTTATTTTTCATTTTTGTTTTTAGTTATACCCTATACCACCATGTGGTTTGGGTATAATGACTTTGTGCTGCTGTTTGTAACAACCAAAAATATTCATCCTAGACCCATCTTTAATTATACCGATCGACTCAGAATCACTTTTTAAGTCGAAATAGCCATGTCCGTCCGTCTGTGTGACCATGTAAAGCTTGTAATCAAACTACAGGTCGCAAATATGAATATATTTTGATGGAATTTGATATATAAGCTTTCATCGGCCTTGGGATGAACGCTGTTGAAATTGGTGAGAATCGGTCCATGTTCAGACCTAGCCCCCATACAAATGACACCTATGAAATCGACATAAATTGCCGGTTCCAAATTATCATATCATATTATCATATAGATCTCTGTCAAATTGGGTTTGTATGTGTTTATTACATCCATTAATCAGTTGTTCAAAAATACTCCCTATAGGAAAATTCTTAGTCATAGGCCCCATATAGAGCTGCTTCCCGATCTTCACTTAAATCTATCAAAAAACAAAAATATTGCACAGATTTTCCTCAAATTTGGTTTGTGTATATTTTTTCGAAGTATAAGTGACTATACCAAATATGGTCAGAATCGGTCCATTTTTCGACTTAGTCCCCATATAAATATAGTATCCTATATGAACTTTTTCATATCTGCAGCGAAAGAAATTAATAAAAATGCCACTCAAATTTGGTTTATGCTTATTTGCTATATCCAATTAGTTGGACCGAAGAGATATGGTTTCTTAACCATGGTATAGGGTATCGTATAGCCGGGCTAGACCGACTATAATTTTCTTACTTGTTTTTTTTAATTTTCATTTAATATTTTTTATTTTTTACTTATTAATTTTTTATTTTTAATTTTCATTTTGCGTTTTTCATCTTTTATTTTTATTTCTATTTTTCATTTTTCTTTTTAATTTTTCATTTTTTTTTTCCATTTTTAATTTTTTGTTTTTCGTTTTTCGTTTTTAATTTTTCATTTTTCATTTTTAATTGTTATGCTTCTTTGTTTATATTTCATTTTTTGTTTTTCAGTTTTCATTTTTGGTTTTTCATTTCATTTTCTTTTTTATTTTTCGTTTTTCATTTCTTATTTTTCAGTTTTAATTTTTCATTTCTCATTTCCCATTTTTTATTTTTCATTTTTCATATTTAAATTTTTTTTTTCATTTCTCATTTTTTATTTCTAATTTTTAATTTTCCATTTTTTTATATTTTCAGTTTTCATTTTTCATTTTTTGTTTTTCATATTTCATTTTTCGATTTTCATTTTTTATTTAAAATTTTTATTTTTCATTTTTTATTTTTCATTTTCTATTTTTTATTTTTCTTTTTTAATTTCCCATTTTTTCATTTTCCATTTTTCATTTTTTATTTTACATTTTTAAATTTTTATTTTTTGTTTTTATTTTTTATTTTTTGTTTTTATTTTTATTTTTATTTTTATTTTTATTTTTATTTTTATTTTTTATTTTTAATTTTTAATTTTTAATTTTTAATTTTTAATTTTTAATTTTTAATTTTTAATTTTTAATTTTTAATTTTTAATTTTTTATTTTTTATTTTTTATTTTTTATTTTTTATTTTTTATTTTCTACTTTTTATTTTTCAGTTTTCATTTTTCATTTTTCATTTTTAATTTTTGATTTTTCATTTTCTTTTTTATTTTTCGTTTTTCATATTTTATTTTTCAATTTACATTTTTTATTTTTCATTTCTCATTTTTTATTTTGAATTTTTTATTTTTAATTTTTTATTTTTTATTTTTTATTTTTTATTTTTTATTTTTCATTTTCTATTTTTCATTTTTCATTTCTTATTTTTAGTTTTTAATTCTTATTTTTCATTTTTCATTTTCTATTTTTCATTTTTTATTTTTAATTTTTCATTTTCCATATTACATTTTTCATTTTTTATTTTTAATTTTTTAATTTTTACTTTTTATTTTAATTTTTCATTTCTCAGTTTTCACTTTTTATACCCTATACCACTATGTGGTTTGGGTATAATGACTTTGTGCAGCTGTTTGTAACAACCAAAAATATTTGACCTAGACCCATCTTTAATTATACCGATCGAATCAGAATCACTTTCTGAGTTGATTTAACAATGTCCGTCCGTCCGTCCGTCCGTCTGTGTGTCCATGTAAACCTTGTAATCAAACTGCAGGTCGCAAATATGAATATATTTTGATGAAATTTGGTACGTAAGCTTTTACCGGCCATGGGATGAACGCTATTGAAATTGGTGAGAATCGGTCCATGTTCAGACCTAGCCCCCATACAAATTACCCCTATGAAATCGACATAAATTGCCATAAGATCCAAATTGTCATATAGATCTTACTCAAATTGGGTTTGTATACGTTCATTACATCCATTAATGAGTAGTCCAAAAATGATCCCTTTGGCCCCATATAGAGCTGCATCCCGATCTTCACTTAAATCTATTAAAAACAAAAATATTGCACTGATTCATCTCAAATTTTGTTTGTATATATTTTTGCAAAATAAAGGAGACTTTACCAAACATGATCAGGATCGGTCCATTTTTAGACCTAGTCCCCATATAGATATATCATCCGATATGAACTTTTTCGTATCTGCAGCCAAAAAAAATTAATAAAAATCCCACTCAAATTTGGTTTTTGCTTATTTTCTATGTCCAGTTAGTTGGGCCTAAGAGATAGAGTTTCTAAACGCATGGTATAGGGTATCGTATAGTCGGTCTAGACCGACTATAATTTTCTTACTTGTTATTTTTAATTTTGCATTTTTTATTTTTCATTTTTTGTTTTTCATTTTTCATTTTTTATTTTTCACTTTTTATTTTTAATTTTTCATTATTAATTTTTTTATATTTAATTTTTTTCATTTTTCATTTTTTATTTTTAATTTTTCATTTTTCATTTTTCATGTTTTATATTTCATTTTTCATATTTAATTTCTTGTTTTTCATTTCATAAGTCCGACTGATTTTGTCTTACGTCGTACAGCTTACGCTTTTTTTGTGATTGTATTGTGAAGTAGATTTTTACCCGGCCCCCCGCGCGTATAGATGTTTACACATCAAATAATACGTAAATAGTAAAAGTAAATAACAAAATATATCCACACATTTTTAATTAGAAAAGTTTTCATTGAAAAATAAAGGAGATATGGACATCTGAAATTTAAGAAGGACGGATGTCAAATACTTTTGGACGGTAGAGTATTCATTTTGAAAGATGAAGTAAGTTGAAAAGACATATAAATTGTTTTGGTTAAGTTCGTTCTGAACCATCAAAGACTAACTTCTCAATTTTCTAACAAATTCGCTTTCATTTCACTTAGTAAAATGTTAAATAAATGAAAGCATTTCTTTAACTTTTAGCTTATCTTAACCTTAAATACCACAGGACAAAAAGTGTTTATGCCTTGAAGTAATTGTATTAATTTTTCTAAATGTTTGATTATAAAATTTGAATTTAAAATTTTTGTTAAGTATATTTGCAAAAAAAAATAAATAAAATAATCATTCAAGTCAAGGCATAAGATTGCAATTGTGATTTAACCCTTTAGTTATTTTTGTATAAATATTAACTTTATAAACATTTTGTGTAGATCGGCTTTAAATACCGGTGCTTATTGTAGCCACGCATAAGTATGTGTACGCGCATAATGATAAAGTACATTTGTGGTTTTTGTTTGAGGTTGATATCGTTTTAAATCACATTTGCTTAATACTGCTTACTCAAGCTTATCACTTTATAAACACAATGCGTTGTCACTCATGCTTATGATAATTTTCATTATATTTTGTAATTTTCCTTCTGTTTCGTTTTCAGCGCAAAAAAAAGTTTATGTACATTAAAGGAACATACTCCAACCACACAAATACAATATAAATAAACATACCTTTACAGTTGTTTTTCTACTTTTATGTACGAGTATATACTCCTACAAATACCACCACTACTAGTACATTGTGGTACTTGATTTTGAAGTTGAAAAATGTATTGCCTATATTAGGGCCGTTCGTTCCTTGACTGCTATTCGCATTAACTTGACAATGTTGTTTTTCATTTTCAATTTTCTGATTCTGTTTTTGTATATTAAATTATTCTTCGCCTTTTGTTTGTTTTTTTAGATTTACAGATTTTAAGAAAAATGAAAATGAAAAAAAAAAATAAATAAAAAATAATGTATGCCACAACTGAAGCGTTGGCAAGAAGAGATACTGTTTTGAAAACATCAAGTTTAAGGTGGAACTACAAGCACAAGTTCTCAAGGAAGCAATTTGTTTACATTTCGTTGAAGAATTATCATTCACACTGGCTCTGCCACTCGTACCAACAACATCCTTTCGACATACTTTCAAATACATACACACTCTTACTTAGTTTATTTACACGTGTAGGTGGTTATGCATACATTTCTGTATGTTGATTTACTTGACATATGACATAATAAGATTCAACCGGTGTATAATATAATTTTACATGTTGTCTAATATTTTAAAGATAAATTTAGCCACCACCATCTTACTAGTCGTTAACAAATACTATCATACTATATACGTTAAAAATGAAATATATGTTCCTCTAGAATTCCCTTTCCTTTTGTTTTTTTTTTTTTCGTATAATAATTTATTCTAGAGCCGGCACCTAGACCACAAAACGACATACATATATCGTAGATAAATTATTTTATAGAATATATATTATATATACTTATGTATATGTCCTTATAAAAAATAAAAAAATTCCTCAAAATTACATTAATATAAATAAGTAAATTTTTAGGTGAGATATTCAAGTGTAGAACGAAAATTTGTCTTTTCTTAGTATATGTTGAACTACACTTGAAGAAATGACAAATTTTTCTCAAAATATACCAAACAGTTATCGACATTACGAGTTACCGCCTGTTCGTCCGTCTGTCTGTGTTTCCATTTAAACCTTGTAATTAAACTACAGGTCGCAAATATGAATATATATTGATGAAATTTGGTATATAAGCTTCTATCGGCCATAGGATGAAAGCTGTTGAAATCGGTGAGAATCTGTCCATGTTCAGACCAAGCCCCCATACAAATGACCCCTATGAAATCGACATAAATTGCAATAAGATCCAAATTGTCATATAGATCTTACTCAAATTGGTATGCGTTTATTACATCCATTAATGAGTAGTCCAAAAACGATCCCTTTGGGAAAACTCTTAGTCAAAGGCCCCATATAGAGCTGCTTCCCGATCTTAACTTAAATCTATCAAAAAACAAAAATATTGCACCAATTCTTCTCAAATTTTGTTTGTATATATTTTTGCAAAATACAAGAGACTTTACCGAGCATACCGAACATACAATTGATTATTTCTGAAAATCAATTGATGTTTTCTGAAATACAATTGGAATAGGTGTATTACTAGAAAAATTACTCTTTTAACTAAGCCGGCCCACAGTGACGCCTTTCCCCAAATAGCGTGGCAAACAAAAATCAAAAATTTGATAGAATCATTCAGCAAAATCAATGAATATATATGATAGAGGATTTCTCACAGATTAAGAATCAATAAACGGTTTTAAAATCGGATAAAAATTATGGATGATAGAGCTCCGCAAAATTTGAATTTTTTTAGGTTTTAGAAAAAGACGCAAAATTTTTTGAAAAATATCCTTTCAAATCAGATTGTAAGCAAAATAGTGAACCGATTATAATGCTTTTGATGTCGTTTGAAAGATGATGTTATTTGGTCATTTACTTTTTCTGCAGTCTCAGTTTTTCAAATATACTATATTTTGGTAGTTTTTTCTATTTTGATAGAATAAAACTCAAAATGGTTTACTAATACCATACTCTAACTAGTTAAAGTGAACTTGGCTGCATATACTTGCCTATCTGCACTCAACAACCATAAAGTTGTAAAAACATCTTGACATACACTGGATAGATGGGTAGACGTGTTTTGCCGTAATTAATCGATTTTAATGCTATATAACTGATTTAAAAGGCTATAGAATACCAAATATTATTTAATTTTTTCAGATTTTTATCTTATTTTTCGCAATTTGGTTTTGGTGCTTGAAAACAGAAACTTTAATTTTTTCATATTTTATTTTGATTTTGATAGGATGGCGAAGTGTTTTTAGAAGATTGTTAATGTTTTGTAATTTTAATGTCTTGGCAATAATAAAAACTGTAAATTTATTAATGAATTCAGCGCAAGAAAAAATTCACTTGCGCTACCTGAATTATTTTTAAGCGGCCTAAAATTTTCAGTGTTCAAATTTTGTTAATGAATTCAATATAATAAGAAATTTACACTAAAAAAAAAAATAAATAAATAAAACAAAATTTGTTTGCGCTACCTAGATTACACACGTCAACAGCAAAAATGCCGAACAAAAACCACTTTATAGATTTGATGCTCCATGGCTACCTAAGTACAAAAATGGTCAAAATTTTAAATTCTATAGAGAAGTTTTTTTTTAATTTTTAAGTAAAATTAAAATTTGTTTTAGACGTTTCTCCACATAACTAATGATAACTTCAAAAGGGTTAGTCCGATAATATTAAAATAAATTTAGAAAAATTCAGACTTACATAACCTTTAATCCGCCTCAATATATTTAGTTTCGGAGTTATAATAAATAATTTAAGCAAAAAATATATTTTTTACGTGAAAATATCAAATTTTTTTAAAGTATTTATTGTTGTTTCGAGCTTACTGGTCGATTTTGAATATGCAAATAAAACGAAGTTTATTTCATAAGTTTCCCAACGTTTCGTCGGTCTATGCCGACTTCTTCAGGGTTAATTTTTTATTATTTTGGAAATTAGTTAACAATTATAATTGACATCGGAAATGGTCGTCCAGTATTAATTAAATAAATATCCCAAAAGGCGGTTGTCAAAGTTGTAAAATTAAAAAAATATATAATAATAAATAAAACTTGCACAAATAATTACTACACTAATATCACAGATGCTACAATTTTTTTGTTTTAAAAAAATCATAAAAATCGAAAACTGCAAAAATTGTTCTGATTTATCTCTTTTTCGCAAAGCCACATATAATAGGAACAAAATGAGATATAGGTCGTGAAAATCGATTGGTTCTTTTCGAATTTATTCATAATTAAGTGAATTCGCTCATTTTCACAAAAAAATTTTTTATTCACAATTAATTGAAGGTGTCGCATTTTACAAGCACTGTCATTATTTCTTTGGTTTACATAATAATGACTAAATAATATTTTGTTATTGAATGAATTTAAAAACTATTCGTCGATATTCTATAGGAAATGGTATAATAAAAATGCATAACATAGAAAGTAGGTGCATTTTACTACACGGATTTTGTAAAACCCCCTTTACATGTACAAAATTATTTGGAAAAAACGTTTATGACATTTTTATTATTCTCAGAACCAAAAAAAAAAAAAATTAATAATAAACAAAAGGTTGTTTGATTTTTATGATTGCGGTAGCAAAGAAATAAACGCTCATAATTTTTCGTAGACACTGAATTGCTGTTTCTGATGGATTTGAACTTGCACTTCGATATTCACAAGAAGTTGCATATGCTACAGATCAGGGTGCAAGCTGTAGTCAAGTGCATTTATCATCACCAGGACACTCAACCTCAAATATCTGTTACCAATCAGATAGTTCAGATCCATCACTACCATCTATATCTGAAAATGACGAGTTCATCCCACACAAACATTTCTCGCCGATACCATGGAATCAAGGCCAACTTAATGATGTTATCAGAGACCTTGGGTTGTCGAAAATATCTTCTGAATTACTTGCGTCCCGGATGAAAGAAACAGGTCTCATAACTGAAGAAACTAGAGTTTCGTATTACCATAATCGAGAAAAAGCCTTACTTCATTATTTTGCTGAAGAGGATGAATTTGTGTACTGCACAGATATTTCTGTCTTGATGACTGCCATGGGCTTACAGAAATACGATTCAAACGAATGGCCTTTTGCATAATGGAAATAAATTTCACTCCTTGCCGATCGCACATTCAACCAAAGTAAAAGAAGAATACTCTGTAATTGCATTGGTCATGAAGAAGATTAAGTATGATGAACATAAGTGGCCAATTTATGTTGATCTTAAGATGGTAAATTTTGTCTTAGGTCAACAAAGCGGCTTTACCAAATATCCTTGTTTTATATGTTTATCGGACAGCAGAGCTAAATCAGAACATTGGAAGCGAAAATAATGGCCTTTTAGGGAAACACTGGTTCCAGGTATGCCAAATGTTATAAATGTGGCTCTGGTGCCCCGAGATCGCATCATATTACCCCCTCTTCATATTAAACTTGGTCTGATGAAACAATATGTTAAAGCACTTAACAAAGATAGTGAATGTTTCCAGTATATTTCAAGGAAGTAACCAAATCTGAGTATGGAAACGCTAAAAGCAGGCATATTTGACGGCCCACAAATTCGCAAATTGGTGAACGATACTGATTTTGGCAGTTCAATGGCAGAAATTTTATGGGTTATTCAAAATTTCTTAGGAAGCAACAAGGGTGATGATTACGTTGCGCACGTTGAAAAGATGTTATCTCACTTCCATCGACTTGCAACATGAGGATCAATGTACACTACCTACACAGTCACTTAAATCGTTTTCCTGAACACCTAGGAGACTTGAGCGAGGAACAGGGCGAACAATTTCACAAAGATATGCGAACAATGGAGGAACGATACAAGGTTCGCTGAGCTGCACACATGATGGCTGATTTTTGCTGGAATATTCAGAGTAACACTTCGTCATTCAACAATAATAGAAAATCGTATAAAAGAAAATTCCAGAGTTTGTAGTTTATAATTATAAATCTTTTAATAATAAATCTTATATAATATAATTAATTTAAATAATAAAATGTAAATTTTTAATAAAATATAAAGTGTTTTTAAAATTCAATCTACCGAAAGAAGAACATTAACAACTAATTTTTATGTGTATCAAACAAAAAACAAAAATCTTGTCAAAATGAGCGAATTCAATTAAATGTGAATAAATTCGTAAAGAATCAATTGATTTTCACAATCTATATCTCATTTTGTTCCTATTACATGTGGCTTTGCGAAAAAGTAATAAATCAGAACAATTTTTGCAGCTTTCGATTTTTTATGATTTTTTTAAAACAAAAAAATTTGATATTTTCACGTAAAAATATATTTTTTGCTTCAATTATTTATTATAACTCCGAAACTACAGACCACATTGACACTAAATATTAAAGGCTATGTAAGTCTGAATTTTTCTAAATTTATTTTATTATTATCGGACTAACCCTTTTAAAGTTATCATTAGTTGTGTGCAGAAACGTCTAAAAAAATTTTTAATTTTACTTAAAAATTTTTAAAAAATTTTTAACATTTGGACCATATTTGTACTACTGGAACCACAATACATCAAAATTGTTCGGCATAAATTTTTTCTTTTTTGTTGCCTTGTGTTTTTATTTAAAGGTCGAAAATTTACAATGTATATATTTTGCAACAACTAAAAACTTTTGACCTAATGCCAGCTCAAAAAATGAATTTAACATAATAAAAAATTTGCAAAATGATTTGGAAGAACATAATTATAGCTCCGATATAATAAGTCTATCAGATATCGCTGCCAATGTTAATGACTATTTAAAAGAGAACTTACTAATAAAAAAAAATTATATTAGTTTGAAAAAAAATATACTAAGTAACTTAATATCTATATCATTAATATATTAATATTAAAAATATTTCAAAGATGTGTATCTGTAATATTAATAAAAAAATTTAATATTAGTTTAACATGTTACATTAGAGTGTTTTTTTTTTTTGTAGATTTTCGGATTTAAATAATATATGTTGTAAAATTATAAGTCTTCTCAGTTGTAAATTAACAAAATTTAACTGTAAAATTTGGAATTTTGTGAACTTTGGGTGTTTTTCTTTATAAAAAAATTCGGGAAAATAGATTCAAAGGTGGTCGGATTTCATTTAAATTTTACAGTGTTCTTTTGCACAATTTTTGTAATTTTTTTATATATGTATATTACAGAAATTTTGAACAGAATTTGTACGGGGACTAGGTCCAAACATGGACCGATTTCAAAGATTTTTCATAATTCTCGTCATTGGCCTAATAAACCCTTATGATTCAAATTTCATCGCAATAGAAAAACATTTGCTAAATTCAGTGGCATTAAAACCAATTTTAAAGGAAAATTTGTATGGGGACTAGGTCCAACCATAGGTCGAGTCCAACAAATTTAAGTAGGGTTCTTCTGTGAGTCAAAAACACTTTAAGTTCCAAATTTTAGCACATTATCTTTATATTTGCAACATGTAATGTTAGCACCAAAATAATATTGAAGTTTGATAGGATATACTGAAGCCCCCTGTGGATCTACAACCCGCCGCCAATGCGCATTTAAAGGTAAAGTAGTTATCTTTTAAAATCATTTATAATTTTTAAAATACCCTGATTAGTTTTAAAGCTATAATTTTTGCAACGAAAAAACTCAAAAGGTCCCACTGTGCGGCGTTAGAATATGAGAACCATATTTTGCAAAGGTTTGAGCTGCTTCCATATTATGAGATATTTAAAAAAGTGTTTCAAATTAGTTTTGACTACAAATTTAGTTTTGCCTTATATCAGTAAAACTTAAAGCTACAAAGATATATTGAACACAAAAATAAAATAAATGCAAGTAGGAAGTTATACGTGCACACTAGTTTGGTCCTTTAAAATTAAAATGCAATTTTGGAGAGAAGTGACGTCCAGTTTATTTCCTTTCTATATAAAATTAATAAATATGAAGTTTAGGGAAAATCGGATAAAAAAAAGTTTCGCCGGAAATCGATTGAAAATTTAAAATTAATAAATTGCCTTTTATTAGCTTAGGGTCATATGTGACACCAATTCAAAAGTGGTTACAGGATTCATATTATTTTTTTCCTAGGCTAATAAGATAAAACTAGCAGATTACAGCCCTCGAAATTCGAGCGCAAATTCTAGGAAATTTTATTTTTCATTAAAGGACCCTAAAGGTATGCTAATCAATTACACAAGGGAACAATGGTTCTGTTGATTAAGAACTGAATATTGTTTTTAAGGTTATTTGAATCCAAATCTGCCCTTGGTTTTTTTCTATCAGCTCGACTTTTCGAGATATACCGTTATGTTCAAAATTAAGGCACTTCCGCTACATATATTGGAATAACTTGAAAACGGTTCACCATATTAAATTAAAAAAAAAATCCGAAACTCGCAAACAATATTCTCTTAAAGCCGTGCTTACTTTGTTTTTAAATTTTCCAAGTAGTTTTAGAGATATCGTTCAAGTTTTGAAAAAAAAATTAAAATTTTTAAAAAAAAAACATTTTTTTTGTTCTTTAAAAATTCCTAAAAAATAAAAATGGGACAAAAATCACAGTTTTGGTCTACAAGCAGTTAGCTAAATATATTTCGAATAAAATGAGCTTTATTTCATTGCAATCGGTGCACAACTTTTGATTCTGGTCACGATTTACTGAATTGATATAAATCGCGATTTCCATACAAAAATAACATTTTCTAATGTGTAAGTGTTTGTATGTAATAAGTTAGTTTTTTATGATTCTAAGAATTAAAAAAATTAAGTAATAAAAAAAAATTATTTCATTTTTATGGTTGCGGTAGCAAACTCATAACGCCTATAAATTTTATTGTCCCTTTATGACACCTAGTCAGTTCACAGTCAATTAAAGAGAAAAAAGAAAAGTCCACTTGTTTTTATTGATGTGTGGTTTACCGTTGGTAACGGATGATTTTTTAAAGGAATTCCCCTGAACACATGTGTTCATTCATAAGTGACTATCAATAAAATTGTGGATATAATTTTTTTTGGTACTTCAGTAAAAAACTACTAAGTATTTTTATGGGTTCATTCAACCAATTTTTCTCATTCAACAAGTGTTTACGAAAGCAAAAAGTATAACGACAAAAAATATAAATCATTTTACATTGAACATTTAATCAGTCAACACAAAAAAGTTCAATTTTGTTCCCGTGTGTTATTTATTGAAAATTGTGTTACTTTGATATATACTTCAAAATTGTGCAATGGCTACGTCAAGAAACACCTGTAAAATCAATCCCAACTATTTTTGTAACATATGTGGCGAATACACGTTTATAAAAAATAGAAAAAGTGTGTCAGATTTTATTAAAAAAATTTATTTTGACTACTTCGGATTTACCATGGAAACCCGTGACAAGTACTGGATTCCTAATACTGTATGTAAAAACTGTGTAGAGTATTTAAGGTTATAGGCAAACAAGCAACGGACCCACTTCAAGTATAAAACACCAATGATCTGGCGGGAACCTTCGAATCATTATGATGATTGTTATTTTTGCGCTGTCAACATAACAGGCATTAATAAAACAAACCGGTCTAAATGGATTTATCCTAACGTGTTGTCTATTACCCAACCAGTCTTGTACTCTAGTGAGGATTCAGAACCACAACCATCTACATCTACACACAATTTCCACGACTTACGACAAAATGTTCCTTCACCAATTTCTGAATTTGGATCAGATGACTTGCATTTAGATATTTCTTCTGAACGCGAGCAATTTAATCAGGAGGAGCTTAGTGATTTAGTGAGAGACCTTGGACTTTCTAAAAAAGCATCTGAAATTCTTGCTTCTCGATTAAAGCAAAAAAATCTGTTAACTCAAGGAACAACAATTTCATACTACCGTAACAGAGAAAAAAACTTACTTCCATTCTTTTCCGAAGACGATGAATTTGTTTATTGTTCAGATGTTCCTGGTTTAGTAACAGCCATGGGATTAAGAGGAGTATGATCCAAATGACTGGCGACTATTTATAGATTCTTCTAAACGCAGCCTAAAATGTGTACTTCTGCATAACGGTAATAAATTGGGTTCGTTGCCCATTGCACATTCAACTAAAGCTAAAGAAGAATATTCTACAATTGCCTCAGTTTAAATAAAATAAAGTACAACGAACACCGCTGGCTAATTTGTGTGGATCTAAAAATGGCGAATTTTCTTCTCGGCCAACAAGGTGGCTACACAAAATATCCGTGTTTCATTTGTTTATGGGATAGCAGAGCCAGATCTGAACACTGCAGTAAGAAAGACTGGCCTTCGAGGGAAGCTATGGTTCCAGGAAACCACAATATAGTTAATCAACCACTTGTGCCCAGGGATCGCATAATACTGCCACCTCTCCATATCAAGCTACGACTTATGAAACAATTTGTCAAAGCTCTCAACAAGGACGGTGATTGTTTTAGATATATCAGTAAAAAGTTTAACAATTTGAGTTCGGAGAAACTGAAAGCTGGCATTTTTGATGGCCCTCAAATCAAAAAATTAATCAATGATGAAAATTTTAGTAATTCCATGACAGATATTGAAAGAAATGCTTGGAATGAATTTGTTTGGATAGTGCGCAATTTCCTGGGAAACAAAAAGGGTGAGCACTATTCGGACCACGTGGATAACATGTTGTCACATTTCAAGCAGCTTGGTTGTAATATGAGCATTAAGGTGCACTACCTACACAGTCATTTGGATTGTTTCCCTGAAAATCTTGGAGACTTCAGTGAAGAACAAGGTGAACGTTTCCATCAAGATATCCGCACTATAGAGGAGCGGTACCAGGGTCACTGGGATAAGCATATGATGGCGGACTATTGCTGGAGCATTAAAACAAATCCCTCTAAACAAGGTTATTTAAGAAAATCTTATAAAAGAAAATTTTTCGATGAGTTGTAATTACATTGTAATATTTGTGTATTAAAATTTTTTATTTTTCTTTAAAATTCTCTTTCTGTGTTAAATTAAAAAGTATAGCTGGCCATAAAAATGAAATAATCTTTTTTTATTACTTAATTTTTTTAATTCTTAGAATCATAAAAAACTAACTTATTACATACAAACACTTACACATTAGAAAATGTTATTTTTGTATGGAAATCGCGATTTATATCAATTCAGTAAATCGTGAACAAAATCAAAAGTTGTGCACCGCTTGCAATGAAATAAAGCTCATTTTATTCGAAATATATTTAGCTAACTGTTTGTAGACCAAAACTGTGATTTTTGTCCCATTTTTATTTTTTAGGAGTTTTTAAAGAACAAAAAAAATGTTTTTTTTTAAAAAAATTTTAATTTTTTTTTCAAAACTTGAACGATATCTCTAAAACTACTTGGAAAATTTAAAAACAAAGTAAGCACGGCTTTAAGAGAATATTGTTTGCGAGTTTCGGATTTTTTTTTTTTAATTTAATATGGTGAACCGTTTTCAAGTTATTCCAATATATGTAGCGGAAGTGCCTTAATTTTGAACATAACGGTATATCTCGAAAAGTCGAGCTGATAGAAAAAAACCAAGTGCAGATTTGAAATCAGCGACCTCAAATTAAGAAAAATTTGCTATAAATTTCAAATCAACACAAAAAAAGTTCAATTTTGTTCCCTTGTGTTATAGCCAATTCACAAATCAACACAAAAAACAAACTCATTTTTATTACATGCACATTAACAAATTTAAAAAACGCCCACATAGCATTTTATAATTTTACGTATGTGTTAGCAGCAATTTTAAATGCAATTTACTCAAAATAAAGAAAAAAAATGAAAAACCTGTAAATCTGCTAAACGGCTAAAAGGAAATACCTTTTAAATGATATACGTTTGGTCAAAATCGGGATAAAATGGTAGAACAAAACATCAGTCACAAGAAATCGCCTAGCTTATTAATATTATAGATATAGTATTTAAAAGTAGGGAACTGATATAGAAAGACTACATATACTGAATGTTTCACAAAAATCCCCTTTTTCTCGAAATCTGTAAAAATAAAATCCTTCGCGAAAAAATTTCGTCATAGGACTTTACCCAAAAATTCACCCAGCTAATCTCTAACATGTATTTAACAAGACATTAGAGTGTCAGATCCATTTTTTTTTTAATTTTGTTTAAGAAAATTTTTTAAAACTTGAAAAAGGAGTTTTAAAAATTTTATCAAAAAAATTTACCATTTTCGGTCTCAATGCGCAATAGGTTAACAACGTGGTAATAAAACAATACTTCATATTTGATTGCGTACAAGTATAGAGACCAAAAAAAATATGGCATTGATCAATTCCTCAAAGTTGAAAAAAATGCCATCAAATTTCATGAGCTAGTTTCTTTTTGGCACAAAAGTGGTCCGGAGCATTTGCTATTTCTTGGCGATGATGGCAGGATTGAGATTTCTACAGACGGACAGACGGACACCGATATAACAAGTCCGCTTGCTATAAGGACCAACAATATATTTGTATATTTAATAGGTCCAGATTTTTTGTAATTACAGTGAAAGCTCTGTAAATCGAAAATTCCCGGTAATTGAATGTTTCATTAAAACTAGATTTTTACGAGAATTTCGCTTACTCTCATTATTTTTAGGATAATTTATTGGCAAATTATGTACCAGAAAACATTTTTTTTATACACCAGTTCATTGCATTGTATTTTTTGTTAATCCTCGAGAGAGAGAAAAGAATTAAAATTCCGGTTAACTGAGTGTCCGGTTAATTGGACCCGAAAAATCGGGCTAATAATGTGTTAAAAATGGAATGACAAACTTATATATACGCTCTACAGGCTGGTGTGGTGGTATGAAATATATTTATTTTCAAAAAATTTTTATTTATTTTTTTTATTTATTTTTTTCTTTTTTTTTTTTGGTTCTAAACTACTTTATTTTACTAAAACCTTTTTTTATATTTCAAAAAGAAAATGATATTTCTTAACACCGTACGACCAGAGACTAATTTATCACATTATTTTAAAAGCCAAGAAACATATGACATAATGAATATATTTTAATTGGTCCAATATATCATCGTTGAATTTCTAGTTCTGGAACCACTAGACGACCCGAGCTCCTGACATTTTTTTTACATGGTTATTAAAGCATCCTCCAGAGAAGGTAACTTTTTAACAAGGGCCAATTGTCGCTAAATTCTAAAAAGATTTTTCACTGAACTGAATTGAAAACTTCTTACAAATAACTGGTTCCTTGCAATGCCATATTTAAATAAAAAAAATTCTCTTTCGAAATGTGCTGGACGATATTTTAGAAAAGTATATTCCTACAGTTTTGAAACCTTGTTTTTTCATTTACCGAGCTTTAAAAGGTTCGCAAATTTTTTTTTTCTTTTTCAAATAACTAACAGGTGTTTTATCAAAAACTAATCCCTTTAAAATAAATTCTTTTTAATATCACCCTAACATCTTGTGATTCTAAGCTAATTTGACCCAATTTTTTTCAAAGTGTATTCAAGAGTAATACTTTCATTTGTTTATTGGAACGCAAAGTTATGCAAAAATTTAATTTTGTGGCAATTTCTGCAAACTGTCAAGTTGTGACATGAATGAGCACCAGGTTCTTCGTATTTCCATGGTTTTTTCACATTTTTTTTTTCTTTTTGTCCTCCTCAAACATCTTGAGACACATCAAATTGTGGTAGTATTTTGTGCTTAAGCAAAACAAAAAGATTGATTATTAATTTTTTTTTCTGTTCTTCTTGCTTTTGGGTGTTTTCGTATTCTACTCTACACATTCATATTTAACTCAATATACCAAAAAGCCAAAAAGTCTGTTTACACTGGAGGCCACTTCCATATTTATTATGCCTCCTATTCTCTTCTTTTCTTAAACTTTATCGTTTTCGTTTGGGTTTTTTTTCCTTACTGGTAATATGCTTTAATTAAGAGTGAAAATACCGCAATTTATATAAGAATTAAAATTAAAAAAAAAACAACAGCAACACCAACACAAACAGTTGGGTTTTGAGATTAGTTGATGTTGTTGCTGTGGAAAAAAAAAATGTTCTAAAGTTTTAACAAAAAATAAAAAATAAAAAAAATACTATAAAAATTAAAACAAGCATCTGAGACATTTCTGAGGGTAAGTAGGAAAAAAATATCCGATATAACTGATGTGTCCTTTTAAAATAAAAATCTTTGCTCAAATCAGAATGTGAACAGACCTTTAAAATTCTCATATCAAATGGTATTACTTCGAACATTGGCACCACATGACATTTAAATTTTTGAGTTGATATAACTCCACCCAATGACTTTTATTTATAGGATTCATAGATTCGAAAATTATTTATATAAAATATTTTTTTATTTTGAAACATATTTTTAACTACAATTTGTTTTTCATTTAAGAATATTGTAAAATAGTTTTGAAAATATATTCACGAAAATATATGCCCGATTAACGGGTATAATGTAGAGCATTGTTGCAGAGAAAATAATTATGTTGGCACAACAGTTTATATTACCCGACAAATAATATGAGGAGGTCCATAACAAAACGCACTTTTTAAGTTTTTAGTTTTTTTGACTGAAATCTATGAGCCCTTTCTTAAAAAACATACCAAAGGTCAATAATTCTACCGTACTTCAGTACCAAAAATAACGATTTAGACCAAAATGAACAATTCCAATATATATCCTACTGACTTTAATTAAATATTAGCAGATTCCAGCCCTCGGAATTCGGGTGCAAATTCTAGAAAATTTTATTTTTGCATTAAAAGAGACACTAAAGATATGCTAATCAATTATAGCCAATTCGCAAATCAACACAAAAAAACAAAATAATTTTTATAACAAACACATTAACAAATTTAAAAAAAACACACACTGCATTGTATAATTTTATGTATGAGTTAGTAGCAACTTTAAATGCAATTTCGTCAAAATAAAGGAAAAATTTAAAAATCTGTAAATCTGCAAATCGGCTAAAAAGAAATACTTTTCAAATAATATACGTTTGGTCAAAATCGGGATAAAACGGTAGAACGAAACATCGGTCACAAGAAATCGCCTAGCCTATTAATATTATAGATATTAATTTTTCCAAAAAAAATTGTGCTGGTGGAATTATTGCATTTTGTTATGGACCTCCTCATATAATGTAATTAATTCTAATTTACATATCGTTGCCAGCTATTAAAATGAGTAACTAACCCGTAATAATTATGTCGCTGTATCGATCACAAAAATGTGCGATGCTATTGTTTGTTAATATGGTGCAAAATGTACTGCTTGAAGTTCCAAACTCAAGGATATTTTTCTGAGTTTAATTTTATTTCTTGTCACAACCTTGTAACAAGACCTGTGTTTGTTAGCAATATGTCTGATCTCGTCGCAGTAAACTCAATTCAAAATACACTATCCGATCATAATATTATATCTTGTGGTTTTAATATTAATTTTTATCATCGTGATACTGTTACTACGAGAATAAGTTGGATGGACTGCAGGAAGTTTGGATCGTATTTAGAGGCAAACTTATGTGTGTCTCATCAATGTGACAACATAACTAGTTACAACTCTCACTTTGGCAGCTAGGTAAAGCTTTAAATAAACAACAAAAGAATTAAATTTGCATCATGAAATTTGTCCATGGATGTCAAGGTAGTTAGTTTCTTTAATAAACTTTAAGCTTCAGCGCTTAATAACTTTTTTAAAAGTTCGGTTCAAAATATGGCAGAGGGTATACGGCAGGATTTGGCTGATAATATTAATATGTTTGGTACATTGGTTGACGTTTCAACCCGTTTTAGTTTGGAAACCATAGATAACATAAAAATTGAGTCGATTTTGGACAATTTGCAAACTAATAAATTGAAAATTTTCGTCCAATTTCTATTCTCCCCATTATTGATGAAATACTTGAAAAAGTTATATTTGAACAACTTACAAGATATCTTGAGATAAACCAAATTTTATTTGATCATCAATATGTCTTCAGGAAAGGTAGTGGAGCCGAGGAAGCTGTCATAAATGTAATTGAAAACATCAGCAGCAATCTTAATACAGGATTCAAAAGAGTAACTGGCATATTTTTTGATTTATCAAAAGCATTCGAATTGGTATATCATAACATACCTTTTAAAAAGACTACTTAAGTAACAGGAAACAATTTGTTTGATGTCACTTGTGGGGTTGCGTAGGGCAGTGTTCTTGCTCCCCTATTATTTAAAATTTTTATAAATGATTTGAAAAACATACAGTTTAAAGGCAAACTTTTTACATTTATAAATACGAGGAATTACTTCAAACACAATTAGAATATGATGCTGCAATTTTATCGGAGTTTATGATTTTAAAATAAAAAATAAGTCGTTGAAGGTTGTGTTCAACATTCCAATAAAGTTTGCAGCAATCGATTTTTTTAAAAATTATGCAAAGACGATACCTCCAGTGAAAGGACTTTATGAACAACAACTATTAGTCTATGTTCATAAATGTTTTAAATTTACAATTACTACAATTTAGTAGTAATATATCACGGACACAGAATATGGACGTCAATTTCATCAATTCTATCAACTTTAAAAAGTAGTTTAAAATAATTGTTATTGCACAATGTTGAAAGTACTTCTTGTATTGTTGAATTGTTGATAAAGTCTGCTTGGAGTAGTTACACTTTAATTTGTTTGCAAACGGACCACAGTGGCGCCCATAGAGCAAACGAGGTTGCAAATATCAAAATTTTCATGTGCGCCGACGAAGTTTTGAATAAACCCGTGTTATAGGAAACTTTTCAATGATTTCAAATATGCTACTCTTAATAATATCACATTTTTAGTTTAGGAGATATAGCCGTTCAAAGTTGACCGACTTTCGGTTTTCAAAAAAACACACAATTTTTAGTCAATTTGTTGCGATTTCAGGTGAAATATCACGAAAAGTAGGTAACGAATCGCCTTATTTTTTGTTTGTGTGAATTGATGTATTTATTAAATGTATAATGATAAAAAAAAAATTAACTGTTTGCTTTGTGTTTCTCCTGGTAAATCACTATTTAAAAACTATCCGTTTTTTCACTATTTTTCAACTTTGACGGAAAATAAAAAAATCTATATTTTTCTATATTTTCCATATTTTCAAAACATGTTCTTTGATTATTTCTTTACATAACTCAAAAGGTCTTATCTGCCCGTACGTACCCGTTTGGCTTCTAGAGGTAAAAAAGGTTAAAAAGACATGGTTGCATAAATTGTATGGCGTGCATCCCTTACATGTTTTGACTGACAGTAGTTTGATCTAATAGTTTGAAAATTGCATTTTAAGTCGGTTGTTTACCTGTGAGCCTCTGCCAAAGTCTAGTCCCAATATTCTGTTACAGACACAGGAAGCACAAAAAACTACTCATTGAAATTCGCAGGTACGCACCTCACTTAAAAATTACTTTGGGGTACAAATGGTCAAGAACAATATTGACTTATGGTCCCTCCAGGTAGGCACAAATCTTATTTAGACACGAGCATAATATCAAAATTGCATAATTCAGCCTAAAT
The DNA here is from genome assembly GCA_963682025.1 of Cordilura impudica. Lineage (NCBI taxonomy): Eukaryota > Metazoa > Arthropoda > Insecta > Diptera > Scathophagidae > Cordilura > Cordilura impudica. The sequence continues at coordinate 38,157,481 of OY821517.1, forward strand.
CCATATGTATGCAGGGAACAGGTAAATTTTTAGGCATGGTAGCATAAGCCTATATATTGCAAAATAAGCATACGCCTGGATTAGTCTACGACTGAAAGCTGGCGCAACAAGTACTGAAACCATGGCGTTAAACAAGTTAAGTACTGAAAACATGGCGCTGAACAATTTAAAATTATTTGAACTGTTTAGAAGGTCAACCACACCAAAGTTTTTCACGGAAGCTGCTTTGGAAGAACTTGATAGCTTATACGGAAATATTGAGAGAAGCGAAATTATAAAAAATAATTTTTATCTGATATATGCAAATATTAAGGCAAAATGGGTGAAATCTAATCGAACCATTCAGAACTTCAACCTCAAATACGAGGACTGGCTTAATAAAGACACGATCCTAGATATATTGGCAGTAGATAAACCCACCACATCAACCAGAGGAGCAAAAGGAAGGCCAAAAAAAAAGTATTGAGGAGTGTTCAATTTTCACAAGAAAGAGGAAACTTGCCGATGCCACCAATGACTTGACCACGAAGTATATATCGGACGCGCTGTCTATTAAATATACAAAGGAAAGTGAAAGAGTTAGGTCGCAGATTACAAAATCTGTTGCTGATGCAAGCCCACTGCGACTAAAAAGGATTAAGGAAAGCATTCCCACGCCCACAAACGCACACATTAAAAAGTATGGTTCCGAAGAAGCCTTGGCCTTGTTTATTGACTTACAACTTTCCAAAGAAAAATATGAGATACTACGGGCATCCTTGATGCGACACGGCGCTGACGTTTTACTAGGATACAAGCATATTACGCAAGCCAAAATAAATTCACGACCACTGCATACGGAGTTTACGGAAGTCTCTGCGAAAGCCAATCTGCAGGATCTCATGGGCCATACAGCAAAACGGTTGTTGGTGAGTCTTCCTGAAAATGAGGTGAAAATTCTTCCTGAGAAACTGACATTGATCAGCAAATGGGGCTGCGATGGATCATCCGGACAAAGCGTTTATAAGCAAAGGATATCTTCCGATGACGCTACAATATCGGACGGAAATATGTTTATGGCATCTGTTGTTCCTTTGCGGCTAAAATCTGATGTTTCCCTACACTGGAAAAATCCACGTCCGTCATCAGTGCATTATTGCCGACCAATAATGTTTTAGTTTGCAAGGGAATCGGCAGAACTCATAAGGACCACGGTGAAGGACATTGAAGAACAAATAAGCAAGATTAAGCCTACAATGCTGCAAATTGGAGAAGGAAAATATATTGAATGCAATTACGAGTTCCACCTGACCATGGTTGACGGAAAAGTCGTAAACAAACTGACAGGAACAACCTCAACATTGTCATGCCCGATTTGCAAAAAGAGTCAGAAGAACTTTGGTTATTTAAACGATTCTACAAACGAGGAGAATTACGAATATGGAATGTCACCATTGCACGCAAGGATAAGGTGTATGGAGTTCTTGCTAAAACTGGCGTATACCCTACCACAAGAGGAAGAAAACTTCGATAAAAATACATCAATAAAAGATAAGGAAAAGATAAGAAAGAAGCAAATACAGGATGCTTTTTTTAAACAAGTTGGACTAAAAGTAGACTGTCCCAAGCACGGATATGGTAACTCAAATGATGGAAACACTTCTAGGAGATTTTTTGAAAATGATGAGGCAGTAACTAGAATCACTGGAATTGACAATCAAATCGTGAAAAGATTGGGAACGATCTTGAATGTTTTAAACTGCAAAGAAAATGTCAGTTCTACAAAATATGGAGAATATGCATCGAAAACTGCATATCTTTTAGCAGAAATGTATCCACAGAAGAAGTTGACCCCGACCGTCCATAAAATATTGGCGCATGGCAAAGATATAATTGAGTACCAGTCTTTGCCAATTGGAGAGCTTTCTCAAGAAGCACAAGAGTCTCTTAACAAATTTTATAAAAAAATATAGATTGCAGAACACATTCAAAGCATCAGGGGTAAGGCAAAATGAGGACCTCTTCAACATGTTGGCAGCATCTTCCGATCCACTTATTTCTTCCCTGCGGCATGTGAAGTCACGAATAGAGTTAGAAAATAATTATAGTTTAGAAATGATTAGTCTTTTAGATATACCGTCTCTTACGAATTGTGATGAATATTTTACAGAAAATTGAAAAAATAAATTTAAAAAAGAGGTAATTTTTTTTTAATTTGTTGGGTAATAATTTAAAACATAAAACCCTAAAAAAAAAAAAAAAAACAATCTAAAAATTTAAAAATAATTTTTTTTAGTTACCATAAAATTGATTTTTCTACAAATTTTAAATTTGATAACCGATAAGTTGGCCCCTACAAAGCGTAGCACCCTTTCCAAACGCTCATTTCATAGGCTGAACAGTTATCTATCACAACTGTTCAATTATGTTATTCGGTTCAAAAGATATGATTTTTGCAACGAAAAAACTCAAATGGCGCCACTGTGCGGTCCTAGAATTAAAAATAATAAAGACTTCCAAGTAATATTCACTTTAAAATCTCTAAATCTGAAACAATCTTGCCTTAAAAAAAAAATAAATAATAATCGCTTTAAATCGATGCAATAAGCAAAATTAATATTAAATGATGTGAATAAAATTTATAACCTAAACCACTATGTGATCAGGGTACAATGAGTTTGCGCTGTTGTTTGTAGCTACCAAATATCAAATCAGAATCACCTTCTGATTCAATTTAGCGATTTCCTCGTCCGTCTGTCTATCTGTCCAAGTTATATGAATATCTTTTGATGAAAGTTGGTATATAAGCTTTCAGCGGCAATAGAACGAATGCTATTGCGCATGTTCATTAGAATGGTCCTACGTTATATGGACATTTTTCAAATTGCGATTTCGGGAAGTGGCGGGGTCCTTTCTATATAAAGCTAATAAATTTGAAGTTTAAGAAAATCGGATAAAGTAAAGTTGCGCCGGAAATCGATTGAAAATTTCAAGTGTGTTTATATGAGGAAAATATGACTTTTTTTTTTAGATTATACGGAAATTTCGTTCTATAGCTTAATTTATCAAACAAATTGTTATAAGAATCAGGATCAGTATTAATCTACCTTTTCAAAAAGTTATAAAAATTCAAAATCGAGTAAAAATTCGCCAAGAAATAGCAAATTCCCCAGACCACTTTTGTGCGAACAAAAATAGTCACGAAATTTGATGGCGTTTGTTCCAATTTTGAGAAAGTGATTAATTTTGTTCTGTCTCTATACTTGTAAGCACTCAGGTATGAAAAGATATGAAAATGGGAAATTTTTTTAATAAAATTTTAAAAACTCATTTTTTAATTTTTAATATTTCCTTAAACAAAATTTAAAAAAAAAAATGGATCTGGCATTTTAACGTTTTGTTAAATACATATTAGAGATTAACTGTGTGAATTTTTAGGTAAATCACCATGCCAGAATTTTTTTTGAGAATGATTTCATTTTTACGGATTTCGAGAAAAATGGGATTTTTGTGAAATATTCAGTAAGTGAACTCTCTCTAAATACTTTGCATCAAAAATTAATCAGTTTTCAACTTTAAATACTATATTTTATCTTAATAGTCTTGGGTTTCGGAAAAAAGATATGACCTCATTAACCCTTTTAGAATTGGGGTCATATATGACCCCAATCTAATAAAATACAATTTATTAAAAAAAAATTAAATATTTTGCAAACATTTTTGATTTTTTAAAAGCGTTACTTAAAATATTATAACCAAATATGCATGTCTTCCGTTCCTAAAACTTGGGATAAGTCCGAGAATGTTAACCCATTATTTGCCAATGCCAGGAAGGATGTTGTTTTTTTTTTTATGATTCTACTATCTAAAACTGGTTTTCTTCATTATTATTTGTTAACAATTTATTAATTTTTTTTATGAAATTAACGCCTCCTTCGGCAGTATCGTTTACTACACATAAGTCCTTGCAGAAATTGTAATTCTTTTTGAAATCTTCATTAGATTCCCATTCCCTTCTCAAAAAAATTCTGCCAGAGGCATTTACCTAAAAATTCATACAGTTAATCTCTAACATTAATTTGACAAAATCTTGAATTGATAGATCTATTTTTTAAAATTTTGTTTAAGAAAATTTTTAAATAAGAAGTTTTCAAAATTTTATCAAAAAATTTCCCATTTTCGGTCTCAATGCGCTATAGGTTAACAACATGTTATTAAAACAGTACTTCATGTCTGAGTATTATAAGTACGGTATAAAATTATGGCTTTAATCAATTTCTCAAAGCTGAAAAATATGACATCAAATTTCATGAGCTAGTTTTTTTTGGTACAAAAGTTGTCTGGGGCATTTTCTATTACTTGGCGAGTTGTTACTTGATTTTTAAGCTTTATAGCTTCTTGCAAAGATAATTTAATACTGACCATGTAACAAGTTGTGGGAAAAATTACACAATAGAACGAAATTTTCGTAAAATCTGAAAAAAAAAGTCATATTTTATCCATATAAACACACTTCAAATTTTCAATCGATTTCCGGCGCGACTTTTCTTTATCCGATTGTCTCGAAACTTCACATTTATTAGTATTGCATAGAAAGGAAACAAACTGGAACCCGACACTTTCAAAAATCGTAATTTAATTTTTAAGGACCATGTTTTTTTAAAAAATAAATGAATTTTCCAAATATGGTCAGGATCGGTACATTATTCGACCTAGTCTCCATATAAATATAACATCCAATATTAAATTTTTCAGATCCACAGTCAAAAAAAAAAAATTTATACAAATTTCACTCAGATTTGATTTACACTTTTAATACCCTATACCACTATGTGGCTTGGGTATAATGACTTTGTGCTGCTGTTTGTAACAACCAAAAATATTTGACCTACACCCATCTTTAATTATACCGATCGAATCAGAATCACTATCTGATTCGATTTAACGATGTCCGTCCGTCCGTCCGCCCGTCCGTCTGTGAGTCCATGTAAAGCTTGTAATCAAGCTGCAGGTCGCAAATATGAATATATTTTGATGAAATTTGGCATTTGATCTTGTATCGGCCATGGAATGAACGCTATTGAAATTGGTGAAAATCGGTCCATGTTCAGACCTAGCCCCCGTACAAATGACCCCTATGAAATCAACATATATTGCCATAAGATCCAAATTATCATACAAATCTTAGTCAAATTGGGTTTGTATGTATATATTACATCCATTAATGAGTAGTCCAAAAATGATCCCTATTGGACAACTCTTAGTCATAGGCCCCATATAGAGCTGCTTCCCGATCTTCACTTAAATCTATCAAAAAACAAAAATATTGCACTGATTCTTCTCAAATTTTGTTTGTATTTATTTTTGCAAAATACAAGAGACCTTACCAAATATGGTCAGGATTGGTCCATTTTTGGGCATAGTCCCCATATAGATATAGCATCCGATATGAACTTTTTCATATCTGCAGCTGAAAAAATTAATAAAAATCCCACTCAAATTTGGTTTATGTTTATTTTCTATATCCAGTTAGTTGGGCCTGAGAGATAGGGTCTCTAAACGCATGGTATAGGGTATCGTATAGTCGGTCTAGACCGACTATAATTTTCTTACTTGTTTTCTATGCCAATTAGTCGGACCTAAATGCATGGCAGACGTGTAATTTGTTCAAATTGCATTTGAACTTGATTTTTATTCTATTTCAACCAACAATTTTAAATCGGTTAGTTATTTCAATGTGTAAGCCGAATAAAAATTTGTGTTTTCGAGTATAAGTATGTGCTATGCATCGAACAATAACTTAGTGCGCTCTAACCAAGTTGCCTTTAGAAAGAAACAATGCATTTTAGATGCGTAACTTCACTTAAATCATTTCATAGCTTAAGCCCTCTCTCTAAAAAACCACGTCTATATTCTCTCAAATTATTTGGAAATAGCATTCGACCATGTTGGTATGCAATGAAATACTGGGCACAAAATATTGTAAAAAGGGTTTTAGTCAAATCATAAATGCAGGATACGTATTAGTTCCATCTTATCGAAAATATTTCCTCTACATAATGGTTTACCCCAAGGATCTCCACTCTCAGTTGTATTATTTCTAATGAGATAAGCAATATTACATCTAAATAAAAAACCCTTTAGCACTCACTATAGGCCGCTGATGCTCTATTTTTCTTAAAGAATAATTTAGTCAAAGCCTCCATATAAAGCTGCTTCCCGACCTTCTCTTAAATCTATGAAAAAATATTTAACAGATTTTTCTAAAATATGGTTTGTTTAGATTTTTGCAAAAAAGAAATAAATAAATAAGTGGCTCCACCAAGTATGGTTAATTTTTCGACTTAGAACCCATATAGATATAGCATCCGAAGTGAATTTTTTCATATTCGGAGCAAAAAAATGAACAAAACTGCCATTCAAATTTGGTTTATCCTTATTTTCTATATCTAATTAGTTGGACCTAAGAGCCTTTCTCTAAGCACATGGTATAAGGTATAATTTTCTTAGTTGTTTTTTAGGTTATACAAATATTTAAATTTGCATGGCAATAATATTGTTTAATATCAGCACTACTATCTACATTTCCTACCGGCACGACAAATGTTTTTTCCCTTATAAAACCCTTTTTTATGGGATTTAAGCGAATTTTTAATTTTATTCGCAGATTAAGTTGTTGTTAATAAAGGAAACTTTTAAACAAATGTGCACAATTGTGTGTATACGAATATTTAAAACAAATTCTTTCTATTGTTTCACTTTATTTAATATTCTTTATGTTTTTGGTACCAGCTTAAGGTTTCAGTTTTGTCTTTTTGCTCCTTTTTTTTCAATTAATAGTCGGTGTTTCTAGACAATTTTAAGCCTTCTTGAACTTAACTAGGATTTGTTTATATTTAAAAACTTGTACATTTAATTTTGTAATTTTTATTTAGAATGTTTAAATCAGCTTTTATTTTTTGAACTTTTTTTTTATTCAATATAACTTGACAACGAAAGGATAATGAGAGTTTTGTAATTTAAACATTACGGGACGTTTAAAGTCCTTTTTTGAAATCAGTAATAGTTAATTTAATCTCAGTCGAACAAATTTTTCTACAGTCTAAGAGTAGAAAGTTACTTTGTGAAAATTATATGATTTCATGGAGCACATTCATATTTTAAGTCTTCTATTACACCTCTATTCCTAGCACATTTATAGTACTCCATTAAGAATTTTAAATGAAAGTCGCATTGCAAAGTTTTCAGATGTTCTTTATTAAAACTTTAAAGCTTTAATAAAGGATGTGAATGAAAAACTTTTACCTTTTTATTGGAAAATTATGCAGCCTCAGTTCAAAATATTAAATAAAACTAGCTGATTCCAGCCCTCGAAATTTGAGTGCAAATTCTAGGAAATTTTATTTTTCATTAAATAAAGACCCTGGAGGTATGCTAATCAACACAAAAACAAACACATTAACAAATTTAAACATTAGCAAATTTAATAAACACACACACAGTATTGTAAAATTTTATGTATGTGTTAGAAGCAACTTTAAATGTAATCTACTCCAAATAAACGAAAAAATTTAAAAATCTGTAAATCTGCAAAACGGCTTAAAAGAAATACCTTTCATATAATATACGTTTGGTCAAAATCGGGATAAAACGGTAAAACAAAACATCGGTCACAAGAAATCGCCTAACCTATTAATATTATAGATTTAAATTTAATATTCTATAATCCATCAGGAATATTAAACCCTGCAGGCTTTAACTCAAAACTGATCAATTGTGGCTATTTGATACATTCCGATTAACAACCAGAAAATTCTTCATCCGATTTTGAAATACCTCTATCACTGAAATAACCTTTATTTGAGTGTACAATAGTAAATATTATAAAGATATTTTTGATACGAAAACCTGACCTTTCAATGTACGATTTGCGAAAAAAAAAATACAGAACTAATGAAAAAAAATAAATAAAAATCATAATATATTTTACCCTCCTCACTGGCTTGCTGATTCGCTGAAAGTGCAACGCTGTACATTAGGGTGGCCCTTCATTATATGGACGGAAAAAAATGTTCGAATTTAAAGTCTTACCCCCTAGAAATATGGGAATAGCAAAAAAACTGAGAAAAATAAAGTTTTCGGTCAATCAAAATAAAATTTAGAGGTGTCTCAACGCGGCTGAAAATTTCAATTGTGTTTATGGGGAAAATATTACTTTTTCTCAGATTTTAGGAAGATTTCGTTCTATAGATAAATTTTTTGTTATCTGAATCGATATCAGTGCTAAATTATCTTTTCAACAAGCTGTATAACTTCAAAATCAAACAAAAAGTCCCCAAGAAATAACAAATGCCCCAGAACACTTTTGTGCCAAAAAACTCTTGGTCATGAAATGTTATGAACATTTTGTCAACCTTAACAAATTGATTAAAGCCATATTTTTCTTTTTGTTCTCTATGTCTATAAGTACTCAGATATGAGTATTGTTTTATTACCACGTTGCTAACCTATAGCAAAATGAGACCAAAGATGAAAAATTTTTTTGATAAAATTTGGAAAGCTTCTTTTTAAGTTTTAAAAAATTTTCTTAAACAAAATAAAAAAATGGATCTGGCACTTATGTTACAGATTAACTGTATGAATTTTAAAGTAAACTCCTCTGCCAGAACTTTTTTTACAAAGAATTTTTTTTGCGGATTTCAAGAAAAATTAGTTTTTCGTGAAATATTCAGTCAATGTCATCTTTCTAAATTGTTTATATCAAAAATTAATCAGTTCTCTACTTTTAAATGTTACATTTTATCTCAATAGCCTAGATTTTCTGAAAAAAATAATATGACTCCGTTAACCCTTTTGGACCTGGGGTCACATATGACCCCAAGCTTATAAAAGATATTTTATTCATAAAAATCAAATATTTTGTAAGTGCTGTTGAATTTTTAGGTGCGACCCTTAAAGTACAATAACCAAGTGTGCAAGTCTTCCATACTAAAAATTTGGAATAAATCGAATAATATTAACCCATTCGTTGCCGAGGCCAAACTCTGAATGTTGCCATATTTAAATAAATTAATTGTTCTAGTAAACTAGATGAAACCCTTGCTATGGGTTGGGAAATAAAATGACATAAAAGCAGAAACGCAATAAAGCGAAAATGCTTTATATAAAAAATATAAAATCGGAAAAATCCAAAATCATAAGAATGAGAAACCTTAAAATCACAAAAACGAAAAATCTCTAATGGGTAATTCCATATAAAAGTCATCCTTACGATCAAATTTTAACTTATGGAAATAATTTTTACTGATATCATAGGAAAGGGCTCAAATGGCATGAAAATATGACAATAGTTTGTTATTTGTATTTTTATAGCCCCTATTTTTCCAGTATTAAAGGAAAAGTGTAGCTAAGTAATTTTGAAAATAAAAGCTGCGTCATGTCTGTCACATTACAAAATTTTTCTTTTTGCTATAATTTATTTTAAAATTCATGTCTTTATATGCTTTATTACTAAACTAGCTGTTATGTTAACTATAGCTTCTTAGTCATACAAATAACTTCAGATCTCTGTCTGTTTTTTGTCATGTCTGCCACGACTGCTTTTTGCCCCCAATTAATAATAACAATAATACTTTCTCACTTTTTCTAATGGTAAGTATGTTGTTCAGGTCCGTCTGAATAATTTTGGGTATCTTTATGAACAATAAAAACGTTTACGCTATAATATTGGATTAGAAAGATCTCTGATGGTCAGGTTTGTCATTATGAAATTAGCCAAATACATGTCCTTCAATGTTGAAAATTTGTATATCAAGTCATATGTATTACGATTGCGCAGAAAAAAACCATTAAAACAATGGAACAATTTCGTGGTTATTGTCTGGGAGTGAGAATTTTTTAGTCAGATCTAAGGTATTATACCATTATAGTTAAAGCCCCAAAAAGTTATGGAGTCCTAAGGATATTTAATACTTAATACTTACCTTGATTTTTGATTGCTTAGTTTTTCAGCTACAACGCGAGATCTTTTGATGAATTCTAACTTCATAACTCAACAAAATTGTAGCTAATGCTTAAATAAATAATTTCTATTATTATATTCATGTAAAAAATAGAATAAAAAACAAGTAAGAAAATTATAGTCGGTCTAGGCCGATCATACGATACCCTATACCATGGTTTAGAAACCCTATCTCTTCGGTCCAACAAACTGGATATAGAAAATAAGCATAAACCAAATATGAGTGGCATTCTTATTAATTTTTTCGGCTGCAGATATGAAAAAGTTCATATCGGATGCTATATCTATATGGGGACTAGGCCCTAAAATGGAACGATCCTGACCATGTTTGGTAAAGTCTTTTGTATTTTGCAAAAATATATACAAACAAAATTTGAGAAGAATCTGTGCAATATTTTTGTTTTTTGATAGATTTAGGTGAAGATCGGGAAGCAGCTCTATATGGGCCTATGACTAAGATTTTTCCCATAAGGATCATTTTTGGACTACTGATTAATGGATGTAATAAACACATACAAACCCAATTTGACTAAGATTTATATGATTAATTATGTTGATTTCATAGGGGTCATTTGTATGGGGGCTAGATCTGAACATGGACCGATTCTCACCAATTTCAATAGCGTTCATCCTATGGCCGATGAAAGCTTATATACCAAATTTCATCAAAATATATTCATATTTGCGACCTGCAGTTTGATTACAAAGTTTACATGGACACACACACGGACGGACGGACGGACGGACGGACATCGTTAAATCGAATCAGTTAGTGATTTTGATTCGATCGATATAATAAAAGATGGGTCGAGCTCAAATATTTTTGGTAGTTACAGCAGCACAAAGCCATTGTACCCAAACATAGTGGTATAGGCTATAAATACGAATGTGTACTCTACTAAGAAATAATACTCATACGCCCGGAATATGTCAGGTTATTAACTCATTACTGGCCATTGTACTTGCACAGGTACAGAAAAACACTCATATTTGAAATGCCATAAATCCAATAAGAAGCGCGTTTTTTCATTGTTTGTTCTGATTTTGTGTTATGTGTACTCTGCTTAATAAAAGCACAATGACAAAGCAGCGGCAGCAAATAACGGTACTTTGAATTTCGCTTTTTTTTTTTTTTTTGTTTAGTCTTTCTCAAAATTAGGCATTTTGGGTAGGTCAGTCATCGTTTGACTCTGTAAAAAGTGTGTCGCTTAAAAGTTAAAAGAGTTTGCACTTGATTTGCAAATAAAAAAAATCATGTGAGTCCGATCACAGGGGAGATGTGTAAACATCTGGTAATAAATAAAATGCAGAAAACAGCGACAAAAAGGTTATTTCATATAATAATTTTTTCACCAAACAATCATAAGTCATACCGATTAGTCTTATATGGTGTTCACACTACGATATTTTGAGGTATTTTAGCTCATGTTTTGCAAAACAAAACACACTCGTTCACACTTGATTTAGTGTGTTTAAGTTAAACATTTCAGCAAATTGAACAGCTGTTTCCAAAATAAAAAACAATTGAGAAGTTATAAAATTTTGAAAATTGATAAAAAATAATATCATTAAATTGGCGGCCAACTACTTAAATTATATTAATGATGAAATTATCAATATAGGTGCGTTATTTTCTTTTTTGTATTGTATTTTGTATTGTATTTTTTTGATTGTAATGCCACTTTAATAGTAATGTTAAAAAAACAGGGATGCCAACTTGGCAAACATGAGTAATATTGCACTGAACATGCGCAAAGTTAAATACAACTCTGTCATATTTTCGGTTTTTGAGGTGTTTAAGATCTAAACATCTCAATTGAGATGTTTAGCCAACGAAAAACAGTATGGGAAAACATCTCAATTTGACTTGTTTATCACATAAACACTAAACACTTCGCTAAACACTTAAGTGTGAACGCCATATTAATGGTCTCATCTTACGCGTAAGATGTGACTCTCACATGTACGCTGTTTTTGTGATTGTGATCAAAAGGCTTGTTTTTTTTTTCTAGTTTGAAAAAATTTGTTCATAAAAAAGTGTTTTTCTAAGCAAAAGGTAGGTTTGAAAAACAGTGTACTCGCTTGGGTACACTGGCTGATAACGTATATATTTTGATTGAATTTTTCATATTATATTTGTCTGGATTTTTTTCGAATTGACTTGGCGTTTGAAAGGATCAACCTACCAATCTTTTATGGCAGAAGATTTAATAATCTAGACACCGCTTTGGATTTTGTTAGAGGACCTTCAAATCATAATGTTTTTGATGTTGCGTATATTCCACTAGATGCAGATATCACTACAGATGAGGAGGACGGTGATGCTGAGGCTTTTATTGCCAACATCATGCCGCAAGATATTGCGTGTGATGCAGAGGTTTTTGCAGCAGCGATAGCGGATAAGACCCCTGCAAGAACTGCGTTGCAGAATCCAGCACTCAAAACCAGATCAACACTTTCCCAAATGGCCAAAAAAAGAGAACGTTCCATTGAAATGTGTATTACGACTTTTTACGTACAACAAGAATGAAATGGTTTCGAAGTTAGGAGGAAAATCGGAGCTTCAAATGTCCGAAAATTTGTTTGATTTTGAAATGGTCGATTATATCGTCAATCAAACTTGCCTTTATACTTCACAGTGTAATGCGCACAATTTTCAATTCACAGAGAACGACTTAAAGTTTTTTTTGGGAATTCTATTGTTAAGTGGTTATCACTCTATGCTGAGAGAGATTGTGTACTGGGAATTATCTAGCAATATGTCCCGAAACAGATTCAAGGAAATCAAAAAATTTGTTCATTTTGCTGACAACAACCATTTGATACTAACTGACAAAACGGCAAAAGTTAGACCTCTGCAAACACTACATATTCATTTTCTTTTGAATAAATTGTCTTTTATTAACTTTGGGCTAGTTGTGGGTACTCTTATTTTATTTAGAAAATAATTTTATAACAAAATTGGTTAAAAGTTGCTTTAATTTATATTTGCGAGCAATACGCAGATAATTACACCAAAGATATATCACAATGGATTATTTTGATTTCAGGAGCACTGAAGGGTTAAATAAATAAAAATTATTTTTCTTAAATTCTAAATAGTATTTTCATCGAGTTTAATAGAAAAACTCGTTTTCGGTTATTTTTATTTACAAATATCTTCAAATCCAAAGGATTTATGCCAAATTTTGGGAACAGAAGTTCTATACATTTGGTTATTACACTTTAAGCGTCGCATCTACAAATTCAAGAGCGCTTACAAAATATTTGAATTTTTTAAATAAATTGTCTTTTATTAGCTTGGGGTAATATGTGACCCCAATTGCAACAGAGTTAATGGGGTCATATTATTTTTTTCCAAAACACCAGGCTATAAAGAAGAAATAGGTCATTGAAAACTAGAAAAGTGGATGGCCTGCTCAACTAGGTAGAAGAAAATCTAAAGATAAAAACCACCAGATGCTAAGGGTAGAAAATTTATGGATTTTTGTGAAGATTTTGGATTAATGGTAACAAATGGTGCAACAAAAGGAGACGAAGAAGGTAGCTTTACGTTTGTAGGTGGAACAGGTCAATCGGTAATAGCTTTATGCGCTGTGTCTCAAAATGTATGCCGTATTATCTACAATTTTGTAATACAAGAAAAACCCTAGTCAGATCACTTGCCAATCTGTTTATCACTAAAACAATTGCAGAACTGAAAATCTCTTACCAAAACTAAATGGTGTAATGAACAAAGAGAAATGTATTCCGACAGCGTTAAGAATCATATCCTAGAACTCAAACAAAAAAATACCTGTATTGAACTGCATACGCTAACAAATATAATAAAAAACTCAACACAACAAAAATACCTAAAAATACCTAAAAATAAATGGTTCAATTGGAAATGCCATAATTCAAGAACAAATTCTTTTAAGTTTCTGAAAGATTTTGGAAAATCACAAAATCCTGTAGATAACCTGAAGTACCTACAAGTGAATAAAAAGTATAAAGAGATTTGTGAAGAAAGCAAACATAAATATTACCAAAGCTTAAATCTGGAAGCTGGCTATGGAGCTAAGAAATCAGCCTGTTACTGACATTACCCATGTATCGTCATCTGACTTAAGAACGTACTTTATGACTCTATTAAATCCATAGAAAAGCAATAATATGGTGAGTTATGCACCATTATACCATGCCGATCCACTATCAGATTCAGCCATAACAACAGAAGGGATAATTTATATTCTAAATAAGGTAAAACAAAATAAAGCGCCAGGAGAGGACAGAGTCCCCTACGAATTTTACAAAAGTGCTCCCATGGAACTGTTAATAGAATTGTCACATTGTTTCAATCAAATTTTCGCCAATATGGAATTGGACAAAACATTTACAATGAGTATAATATACCCAACATTAAACAAGTAAGAAAATTATAGTCGGTCTAGACCGACTATACGATACCCTATACCATGCCCTATCTCTTAGGCCCAACTAACTGGACATAGAAAATAAGCAAAAACCAAATTTGAGTCTGATTTTTATTAATTTTTTTGGCTGCAGATATGAAAAAGTTCATATCGGATGCTATATCTATATGGGGACTAGGTCCAAAAGTGGACCGATCCTGATCATGTTTGGTAAGGTCTCTTGTATTTTGCAAAAATATATACAAACAAAATCCGAGAAGAATCAGTGTAATATTTTTGTTTTTTAATAGATTTAAGTGAAGATCGGGAAGCAGCTCTATATGGGGCCAAAGGGATCATTTTTGGACTACTCATTAATGGACGTAATGAACGCATACAAAACCCAATTTGAGTAAGATCTATATGACAATTTGGATCTTATGGCAATTTATGTCGATTTCATAGGGGTAATTTGTATGGGGGCTAGGTCCGAACATGGACCGATTCTCACCAATTTCAGCAGCGTTCATCCTATGGCCGACAAAAGCTTATATACCAAATTTCATCAAAATATATTCATATTTGCGACCTGCAGTTTGATTACAAGCTTTACATGGACACACAGACGGACGGACGGACGGACGGACGGACGGACATTGTTTAATCAACTCAGAAAGTGATTCTGATTCGATCGGTATAATTAAAGATGGGTCTAGGTCAAATATTTTTGGTTGTTACAAACAGCAGCACAAAGTCATTATACCCAAACCACATAGTGGTATAGGGTATAAAAAGGGTGATTCAAGCTTGGCAAACAATTATAGAGGGATATCATTTATGAACTGCGTGGCAAAAATTATGATGGGGATAATAAATGAGCATGTGTGCAAATGGACTGAAGAAAACAATATCATAACTGAATAGAAAGGGTTACTCAACAGTAGACAATATTTACAACCTTGCGGCCATTGTGCATTTGAAGCTGAATCAAAAGAAAAAGGTATACGGGTTTTTTGTCGACTTTAAGGCAGCCTTCGATAAAATTTGTCGTTAATCTATTTTTTATAAGCTACACTCCTTAGGAGTCTCGACGAAAATGGTATGTTTTCTAGAAAAGATTTATTCAACCACAAACACAACAGATTGGAATGGAACCGAGCTCTCTAAACCCTTTTCGACTATATCAGGTGTAAAACAGGGTTGTTTACTCTCGCCACTCTTGTTCTCACTATATGTTAACGATTTGCATGAGGGATTTTTGTGGAAGAAATAAATATTAGATTATTACTGTATGCAGATGATATTATGATAATAGCAGAAGAAGTAGAAATACTAAAAAAAATTATCCAAAATCTTGAAGTATATTGTGAACGTTGGAATTTAGAAGTAAACCCTACAAAATCAAAAATAATGGCGTTTAGAAATGGTGGAAGAATATCCAATAGAGAAAAATGGTATTTCAAGGGAGAAGAAATTGAAATAGTAAATGAATAAAATTACCTGGGAATGATTTTAACACCAAAAATGTTATTTACCAAACATGTTCAAAATAGAAAGAAGTCAACAAAGAGTAACATTAATGCCAGTTGGAATACATTCCTAAAAAAGAATGAAATTGCGACAGCAACAAAATATTACTTGTTCAAAGCAGTATGTCGTTCAATACAGTCACATGGAGCGCAAGTTTGGGGACATAATCACTTCGAAGAAGTAGACAAACTACAGAGATATTTTCTCAAACGGATACTAAAACTACCAAACTTTACTCTCAACTATGCTCTTATGCTAGAATCCGATTTCGATGACTGTCATCTGTACACACTTCAATTGAATATGATTCGCATGAGAAGAACGCTGTTTGAGTATTCTGAATCCAGACTCCCACATAAACTCAGCAAAAAAATTTTGGAAAAACAAATATTTTGGGCAAAAAGTTTTAATGAACTGGATGACCACATTGATTGTCAAAGAGATGTACCTTTTTGGGAGTGGAATAACAAACAAAATTCTTTATTGGAAACTCTACAAACAAAATATCATGAACAGCGTTTACAAAGAGCCTCTCAAACAAAAACATTTTACAAAGACCTAAATTATACTAGAGGAAGATATTATTTTATGGATATGAACAACCAAACAACTGTTATGTGGATTTTTAAAGCACGATGTGATTTAATTGAATTAAATGGCACACGGTTTTCAAGAAGTAACTCGAGAATATGTTCCCTATCTAACTGTAAGGAAATCGCAAATATTCAACATTTTGTTTGCAAATGCCCTATTTTTAATAGTTTCAGGTTTAGATCAACCACAATATCGGAAAAAAACTTTATCAACATTTTAAATGGCGAGTTTTTTAATTGGGAAATTTTAGTCGATTATATTATAAAAGCTTTACAATATCGAAGATTTTTAATTAATGAATATAATCACTAAAATTTTGCCTTTAGTTTATGTAAGCATATATTTAAAACAACACTTTTATTGTTATTATAAACCGATTTTCCGGCTTACGACTATGTCAAAGCCGTATGTAACATTCTTTATTTTAAGTATTTTTTTGTAACATATTATTATAATATTGAATTTTTTGAAAACAAAAGAGCTACTACTACTACGACTACTAGAAAAGCGATGATTTTTGATACAAACTATTTAGAAAGAGTACATTTACAGAATATTTTACAAAAATCCCATTTTTCTCGAAATTCCCAAAAATAAAATTCTTTTCAGAACAAATTCTGGCAGATTTACCTAAAAATTCATACAGTGACGTGTATTTAGTAAAACCTTAAAGTCCATTTTTTTAATTTTGTTTAAAAAAAATTTTTAAAACTTGAAAAAGAAGT
The DNA here is from genome assembly GCA_963682025.1 of Cordilura impudica. NCBI lineage: Eukaryota > Metazoa > Arthropoda > Insecta > Diptera > Scathophagidae > Cordilura > Cordilura impudica. The sequence continues at coordinate 38,174,724 of OY821517.1, forward strand.
TTTCAAAATTTTATAAAGAAAATTACCCATTTTCAGTCTCAATGCGCAATAGGTTAACAACGTGGTAATAAAACAATACTTCATATCTGAGTACTTATAGGTATAGATACCCAAAAATGGTGGCTCCAATCAATTTCATAAAGTTGAAAAAATTCCCTAGTTTTTTTTGGCACGAAAGTGGTCTGGGGCATTTGCGAGATTTGCATTTATTCGATTTTTTAGTTTTATAGCTTCTTGAAAAGATAATTTGGTATTGATATCGATTTATGTAACAACTTGTCGAAAAAATTAAACTATAGATGGAAATTTTCGTTAAATCTAAAAAAGTCATATTTTGCCCATATAAACACACTTGAAATTTTCAATCGATTTCCGGCGCGACTTTTCCTTATCCGACTATCCCCAAACTTCACATCGCATTTTCATATTGCCCTAAATTGCCCAAAATTAGTTTAGATTTACACAAAAGCACTGTAACCCAACAAACTGATACGTTTCAGCCAAAGTTAAACAAATCTTAAGAAAACCTTCAAATAATAAACATTTAATAAAATTAAGTTTTGAACAAAATAAAACATATTTTTTTAAGTTTTGATTTCAATTGAAATGATAAACTACGTTTATTGATTTGCCTTGACCCAATAAAATATTTGTATATTACATTAATCGTGTAGCCGGACAAGGTAAATAGTGAACTGTTGTACAAAAAAAAAAAAAAAAAATAAAAATTCAATCCATTTAACAACTGTTAGCAATTGTGCACAAAACATAAATTATTTCTAAACTTTAATATAAAATATGTATGTTAAGTATTACTCAGAAATCAGTTAAATGTAAATATTAAATATATATATTTTTTTAATTTTATGCTGTTTCGTAGCAAAAAAAAAAAACACAAATAAAAAACAGGGGATTTAACTTAAATTAAGGTCAAACTGGCAGTTATTATACCACAAGCTAAGCAGAAAACCTTAATTGTTTACAAAACTATGCAAAACAGAAAAAAAAAAACAACAAGTCAAATATTTAACAATAAATAGTATGTCTATTTATTTGTAAAGTTTTATATAATCAAACTAAATAAACTCAGCAGGTGTTATAAAAAAAAACTAACAAAGTACTAAACAAAGTTAATTTGAAACTAATTAATGGAAAATATAACTCCACCATGTATTTTTCCAACTAAAAAATGGACAAACTGCTGTGAAAAAAATAATAAACCATGGCCCTTTTCTACTGAAAAACTACACTTTATATATATTGCAAAATACTCGTACATACCTCTTCGAATAGAAATAATATGTATAAAGGCAAACAATAATTTCGTTTCAAATCCATATTAAGATCAAACCATGACACTAGGCTCTCCTTCCCTTAATAGTTTATTGCAGCTTTTGACAACTAAATAATAGTTTTCATCTCCGATAGATTTGATTATTATTTATTTGAACATTCATAAATTGAAAACTCTTTTCTGTAGGAAATAAATAATTTATGTTTTATGTATGACAAAACATTTTTTTGGCAATACATAAATAATATAAATAATAAATATCAGTACAATAGCAAAAGCGATAGAGAGAGCAAACAATATGAAATTATACTCTTATGCCTGTCAGATGCACCCATTAAAACTTATCATGACACAGAAGCGTAATAATGTTTGCCTGTATAACAGTTGCTTTTCTCCATATTTAGCCAAAGATTTATTTATATTGAGACATATTTTCCTTAAAATTCAATTACAAACATCGAAGTTATATAAATTGTATTTCTAAATATTATAAACCAAAAAAAAAACTATTATTTAAAGCAATTTCAGGCTAAAAATACAATAATAATTACAACTGCATTGACTTTAACTTAGTTTGTATTGATGGCGAAATATGAAAAATATTTTTTCTCTCTTTTTAATATTCTTATTTTTCGCAGAGTGTTACCTTTGGTATTCCTTTCTGCTACATACCGCGCCATGGCAACGCATCATCCATTAAAAATTACTTTATAGTTGGAAAGCCTGTGGCTTTCTGTATGTGTCTCAATCACCAAAAGGATAACTGAAACAGAAGAATTTTTAGTGAGACCTGTTTTAAAATATGCTTTTTTCTTGAGGTTTTCTTGAAATAGAAGAATTTTCAGTGAGACCTGTTTTAAAATATGCTTTTTACGTCTACTTTAATTCTTGAGGTTTTTATTCGTTAAAACCGAAGGCATACAAACTAAAGAAGGAATTTCTTTGATAAAAAATTTCTAGGAAGCATTAATTGACACAAAATTAACTAAATCGAATGAAGTTTGGTGTAAGAAAATAACTCTTTAAATAATTAATCATCATACGCAACAGTTTTACTTAATTAATATTACTAATACGTTTATTTTTTATTTATTTTATTTTATTTAAGATTTAGATAATACATAAATGTACATACTAAATCTATGAAGCTATAGCAACAAGGCCTTAAGCTAATTAGGTGGTAATATCTATATTTTTAAAGATTATATTTACAATATTTAAATTCTATTATATATATTAATACATTTTAAATAATTTATTATTTGTTTGATAGAATGAGTTGAGGGAAAGGATAATAGGGATAGGGGATTAACATCGGAAAATATTTGACGTCTTTGGCGTTGATATAATATACAGTCCGAGAGGATATGTGAAACACAGAGCCTAGAGTTGTTATCACATCCACACCTTGGGGGACTGGTTCCTGAGATTATGTAGGTGTGTGTTAATTTTGTATGTCCCAATCTGAGTCTAAGAAATTTAATCATATCTGGTCTGTTAATAAAATTATTATCTGGTAAGTATTTATATATAGTGTTTTTAGTAGGATTAATTGATTTGTACCAACTGTTAGTTAAATTCCATGTATCAGAATTTAAGCTATAAATGCTAGAATTTGATGTCCTTTTAATGTCCGAAAAATTTCTATTTACTGTCATGAGTAAAGGAGATTTATGTGCCTGATTGGCAGCAAAGTCAGCGAGCTCATTACCTGGTATGAAGGAATGGCCTGGAGCCGAAATTAACATAATTCTGGGGAAATTTTTAATCAATGCGTTTCTGATATTCATTGCATAAAAGTTGTTGTTATTAATATTTATTATGGCATGAATTGCCGAAAGTGAATCAGTGCAAATAGCGAATTTCCTATTTCTCTCGCAGAGTCCAATTGCTTCGTATATTGCCATTATTTCAGCAGTAAATACAGTACTAAAATCTGGAAGTAAAGATGAATAAATGACATTGGTCTCTGAACTAACGGCAAATGATACGGTTTCATTTGTCTTTGATCCGTCTGAGTAGATAAAAGTTCCGTCTTAGTGTTTACTGATAATTTCTTGAAACATTAGACGATATTGGTATGATGGTGTACTTTCCTTTTTATAGTTTGATAGGGATAAGTCAATTGACTTCATATTTAAATGCCATGGAGGGTGGCTTAAAGCACGCTAATACGTTAATTTTCTGTAAGTTTTATAAAAATATATGAAATTTATTAAACTAAAAAATTAAAGTTTCTTTACTTTTCAGAGATATTCTTCAATTATATTAACAAAATTGCTTAACACTCAAAATTAAGCAGACATGAAACAATCATACTTAGGGTAACGAAAGGTCAATGATTCTGAATACGTGGACTGCTATTTTCATTTTTACCATATCTCTCCGCCTCTCAACGGTTTTACGTTTGCTTTCAATATTTGCCATAAATATATATTTCAAAATTGTGCTTTTAGATTCAATTGCAATTTTCATTATATTTTATAATGAATTGAAAATATCCATCAATGGCAAAACTAATGCCGGCCGAGCCCACTCCAAATTAGAAATAAATTATTCAAGAACAAGTTAAATAAAGGTGTAATGTTTTATTGTTCACTGGGTAAAAAATAATTTTTTCATAAGAAGTGTTTAAAACCCTCCACATATATTACATGTCAGCAGAAAACTCAAAAATTAACAAGTAAGAAAATTATAGTCGGTCTAGACCGACTATACGATACCCTATACCATGCGTTTGGAAACCCTATCTCTTAGGCCCAACTAACTGGACATAGAAAATAAGCAAAAACCAAATTTGAGTGGGATTTTTATTAATTTTTTTGGCTGCAGATATGAAAAAGTTCATATCGGATGCTAAATCTATATGGGGACTAGGTCCAAAAATCGACCGATCCTGACCATGGTTGGTAACGTCTCTTGTATTTTGCAAAAACATATACAAACAAAATTTGAAAAGAATCAGTGCAATATTTTTGTTTTTTAATAGATTTAAGTGAATATCGGGAAGCAGCTCTGTATGGGGCCAAGGGGATCATTTTTGGACTACTCATTAATGGATGTAATGAACGCATACAAACCCAATTTGAGTAAGATCTATATGACAATTTGGATCTTATGGCAATTTATGTCGATTTCATATGGGTAATTTGTATGGGGGCTAGGTCTGAACATGGACAGAATTTCAGCAATTTCAACAGCGTTCATCCCATGGCCGATCTAAGCTCATATACCAAATTTCATCAAAATATATTAATATTTGCGACCTGCAGTTTGATTACAAGGTTTACATGGACACACAGACGGACGGACGGACATTGTTAAATCAATTCAAAAAGTGATTCTGATTCGATCGGTATAATTAAAGATGGGTCTGGGTCAAATATTTTTGGTTGTTACAAACAGCAGCACAAAGTCATTATACCCAAACCCCATAGTGGTATAAGGTATAAAAAGAAAACACATAATAAAAGTCAAAAGTAATTTTTATAGCCTCCACACCAGTAGGCAGAGGGTTTATTTAAATTTGTTATTCCGTTTGTAATAATTTAAAAAAATATGGGCCCCATAAAATATATATACTAATGATCCTTATAACAAGCGTAGGTGCCATAGCGATGTCCGTCTGTCCGTCCATGAAAATTGTTGTCACGTCTTCAATCGATAAGCTGGGTTGCTCATTTTAGTAAGAAACATTTAGGGACATCCTGCACAGGTTGCTGTTTAAAATCATTGAAATCGGCTCGACAGGACCCGAGATTTAAAATACCCTTTTAAAAAATTCTTGAATAAATAATTTTTTTTTTGTTTTTTTTTTATTTATTTATTTAAAGTCCATGAAATTACAAATCTCCTTACAGTCTAATATATTTAGTGAATAAATACGTATAACAAATAAAATAATGACGATTTAAGGTGGAAACACAACTGGGACGAACGACGAATTTAGCACAGCTCGACGAATTTGTCGGCAACAATTCGTTGCGTAAATTCGTCGAATGAAATACAATTACAACGAATTCACATATCAGCTGTAACGTCATTTGAAATTGTTTGTAATTTATATAAATAAATATTGGAAAAATGTGAATAGAAGAATTTTTAATTTTGTACGAGTTATTGCAATTGCAAACATCATGTTTACGGTGGTAAAAGCCTTTATTTTTGTACAGCAGCGTTTAAGAAGGAGATGGTGGGTACGGCCTGTATACATTGCTAGGAAAGATCTTGGCTTTCATCAAATCGGTTTTGCACAACTTAAGCAACTAGAATGACACTGCTTTAAAGCAACTAGAATGACAGTGGATTAATTTAACGCTCTTCTAACTTTACTTAAAGAAAGGTTGCAAAGGTTTTCCAGCAGAAAGTCTATTGACGACGAGACACGTTCGGGTATAATTCTAATGTAAGATCTTGATAAAAATCTATTGTAAGGCATATATTAACATTTTTAAAGGTATCATTGGGTACGTATCTCAAGGTTGCAGTCCACAATTTTTGGCATAGATCTACCAGATGGGTGTGTCAACTGTAAGGAAAATTATCTACGAAACGTGCGATGCGCATAAGTGGAAAAACATTGCCGACAGGTTTTATGTGAATACAGGAATGCCGTATTTCTTTGGTGCTATTGATGGCAAGCATATCAACATAGTTTGTCCACGAAAGAGTAGTTAACTTTTTTTCAATTACAAAAAGTAGGAAAATTATAGTCGGTCTAGACCGACTATATGATACCCTATACCATGCGTTTAGAGACCCTATCTTTCAAGCCCAACTAACTGGATATAGAAAATAAGCATAAACCAAATTTGAGCGGGATTTTTATTAATTTTTTTGGCTGCAGATATGAAAAATTTCATATCGGATGCTATATCTATATGGGGACTAGGCCCAAAAATGGACCGATCCTGACCATGTTTGGTAGTCTTTTGTATTTTGCAAAAATATATACAAACAAAATTTGAGAAGAATCAGTGCAATATTTTTTGATAGATTTAAGTGAAGCGGCTCTATACGGGGCCTATGACTAAGAGTTGTCCCATAGGGATCATTTTTGGACTACTGATTAATGGATGTAATAAACACACACAACCCCAATTTGACTAAGATTTATATGATAATTTGGATCTTATGGCAATTTAAGTCGATTTCATAAGGGTCATTTGTATGGGGGCTAGGCCTGAACATGGACCGATTCTCACCAATTTCAATAGCGCTCATCCTATGGCCGACGAAAGCTTACATACCAAATTTCATTAACATATATTCATATTTGCGACCTGCAGTTTGATTACAAGACGGACGGACGAACGGACGGACGGACGGACGGACGGACGGACATCGTTAAATCGAATCAGATAGTGATTCTGATTCGATCGGTATAATAAAACATGGGTCTAGGTCAAATATTTTTGGTAGTTACAAACAGCAGCTCAAAGTCATTATACCCAAACCACATAGTGGTATAGGGTATAAACATCACTCATACGTATATGTTATGATTTTCAAAAAAAAAAAATAAAAAATAAATAAATAAGAAAAGGGAAAAAATAAAAATTGTTTGAAGATTTCATTCGATAAAATTAGTCAAATCAAGTTTGAAGTTAATGTTGAAGCTGAAGCTATTTGCTTCAGAATGAAATGGTTCTTAAATAAAAACTGAAAAACTTAGCAAATAAATATCAAGATAGGAAAAGAATATAAAAGTTCATTAAAAAAATTTGACCTCAGAACGCCAAACCCTTTGGAGATTTTACCGAACTGGCCAATACTTTCACCCTCACTTGGAATTTCACACACGCCGGAATGGCTGCTTCACTATTGGGCTTAAGAAACAGGAAGTTAGAAAAGATTCGGCATAGCCGAATTTAATACGTTTAATCATTAATAAAGAAATAACTTTGACAGTTAAAGTTAAAAAATTAAAAAACGCATTTTTAACTCCTTCTTTTCTTTTTTAAATTATAAATCAATAAAAAAAAACAAGCCACAGATTCAAGAACCACCCTTCATAACACTAAGTGTATGTGTCACATGTCTTTAATCGTTACAAAAGTGTTCATTTATTGAACAGTGTAATATATTATGCGTAAAAATAATATAAATTTATCTACCACCACTCCTTCGTTTGTGTATCTGTTTGTCAGAAGTATTGAAGACATGAATATTTAAACTGCAATTTCGTAAAAAAATATATCAAACTGAACAGCAAATAAGACAACACTAAATATACATTGATTTAAACGTCATATATAATTATATTTATAAGCTAAGCATAGTTATTAAGGAAAAAACAAAATCGACCAAACAAAAATACACTAATATTGAATATTGAATAGTGAATATTTTTACTGACAAACACCAACGCAAAAAAGAATATAAATAGAAAATAAAAGAAGGTGTTGGGATTTTTTTTACAATATCCCAGCCAAATTATTTGCAATAAAGAGTTTTTGGTTAATTTAATCGTGCAACTTTCAGCAGCTACCACTTCAGAAAAAAAAATTCGAATGCTTAAAAAAATTATGTTCTTAATTTAAAATAACGTATCATCTTCACCAAATTTATATATATATTCCAATCACTTGTTTGCCCTAATATTATGCATACTAAATATAAAGTTTAAGGTAACGTTGTTTATGATTGACTTGTATCTGAGACTTGGCTTACCACCTCTATGCCTGATAGCTTAATTTGCCTTAATGGTTACAAAATCTTCAGATAGGATAGAGTACGCCACGGTGGCGTGTAAACTTTGTTGTAAATCTGACTCCGAAGATCTTATTGAATATCTCTTTTTGGAGATAGCTTCATACGAAAGGCAACTACTGATTGGTTGTGTATATAGACCTAGGCGAAATATCAACATGTCCACCTTGATCTCCAAATTGGAATCGCTAACCGTATCACACAATGATGTTGTAATTTCAGGCGACTTTACTTCAAACATCTTATTGGAATCATCTCTCTTAGAAAATATGGCATATCTTGGTCTTGAACCTACAAACCGCTATATTCCTACACATTTCTCTACCAGCAACAATACTTTGTTGGACCTATTTTTTGTAAACAATATTTCCAATGTGTTGCTTTATGACCAAATTTCAGCTTCATGTTTTTCCAAACACGATTTAATTTTTCTTGCCTACGATTGTCATATCCATGGAGAAACAAATTGTTTGTATTCATACGGAGAATTTAAAAACTTAAATTATTATTTACTATATGAATACTTTAGAGATATTAATTGGGAGAATCTTTGTTATATGCCCTCTGTTAATCATCAACTACATTTTCTTGAAACTATCATTATAAATTTATATGACGCTACAGTAACCCGATCCAACATATTCAAAGCAAAGCCATGGTTTACATCTAATATAAAGCAGTAAATTTCTCTCAGAGATGCATGTTCTTCGAGGTGGAAGCGATTTAAAACTACTGTGCTCAAAAAAGATTACCATACTGCAAGGAAAAAAGTTAATGACTGCGTCAGAAAAGCTAAATCGTTCTATTATTCCGATATGGACTCATGACAAACCTGGCAACACGTTCGCGATATTGCTATATGGAAAGGCATTAAAAGTGTTGATAGCAGTATTGACGTCAATGAGCTAAGCTCAGTCTTCAGTAATTTACCAGCAGTACACAACAACAACTTCTCATTTTATAATTTTGAAAATGATAATGACTCCATTAATTGTTTTGAATTTTCATGTGTAACTCATGAAGATGTTTATCTTAGTGTTGTTGGTGCTAAATCTAATGCAATCGGATATGATAATATTCATCCAGTATTTATAAGGATATTGCTGTCCTTTCTCTTGCCTAATTTAACACATTTTTTAACTCAATTATAAACACAAGCACTTTCCCTTACAAATGGAGGCGTGGCAAAATAATTAGTGTTCCTAAATCTCCTAACGAATACCGCCCCATAGCAATCCTGTATTACTTTTCAAAAGTACTTGAAAAGCTCCTTCACAAACAAATGACCACTTATATAAATGAGATTGGTTTGTTGTCGAATATGCAATCAGGTTTTCGATCTAATCATAGTTGCGTTAAAATAAAATATCAACAACGTTGTATGTTACGAGAGGAGTGCCTCAGGGATCCATCCTAGGGCCTTTGCTTTTTTCCCTCTATGCTAATGATCTGCCTTCACTACTTCTCCATTTCAAAGTTAATATGTACGCCGATGACGTGCAGTTATATTTAAGCAGCACGACTACTTCAACTAATCACAATATAGGAAAAGTCGAAGAGGATTCAAATAATATCCATCGTTGGGCTACGGCCAACCAGCTCTTTTTAAATCCATTAAAATCCAAATGTTTGATGATAAGTAAACGGTCTAAACAACCACCCATGGTTCCTGATATTACAATTAACGGTCAAAAGATTCCTATTGTTTCTTCTGCCAAAAATCTAGGTATTATCTTTAACAGCTCTCTATCGTGGTCAAATCATATAAATAATGTAGTTGGGCAAACTTATGTTAAAGGGGGATGTCTTTGGTCAACACAATATTTCATACCTTTGAAAGTAAGATTTCTACTAGCCAAAACGTATATTATTCCTGGATTTTTGTACGGCTGCGAATTTTTTGCTAATTGCGACTCCTGGAACAAATGTTGACTGAATGTTGAATATAATAATATTATTCGTTATGTTTTTGGTTTAAGAAGATATTCTCATATAACTCCCTTTTCTGTAAGACTATTTGGTCTGTCTTTTGATAATGTTTTAAAAATTGGAATTCCAATTTTTATGCATAAAATTATTTACAAAAAAAACCTGGCCATCTATTCGAAAAAATGTAATTTGCAAGATCTGATAGAGGAAGAAAGCTCATAATTCCTATTCATACGACAATTGTCTCAGAACAGCAATTAATTGTGCACGGAGTTCGTCTTTGGAATCACCTCCGCAAACTTATCAACCAACCAGCAACACAAGACTTTTTAAAAAAACTAATTTTTGATTATAGTAAAATCTTTGAAATTTTTGTATTTCGTTATTTTTATTTTTTTTTTTTTTTTGTTATATTATTTTATAAATATAATATATGTTATTAATTTCATTTATATCAGCACATTGTACCCTTATCCATAATATTAATAGGCTAGGCAATTTCTTGTGACCGATGTTTTGTTCTACCGTTTTATCCCGATTTTGTCCAATCGCATATTATTTGAAAGGTATTTCCTTTTAGCCGTTTTGCAGATTTACAGATTTTTTAATTTTTTCTTTTATTTTGAGTAAATTTCATTCAAAGTTGCTACTAACATATACACAAAATTATACATATGCTTTGTGTGTTTTATTAAATTTGTTAATGTGTTTGTTAATGAGTTTGTTATCTTCATTCAAAACAAAAGTGATGGTTTGTGAATTGGCTAAGTTGAAAATTAAAGCTGCCTAGAAATTGCACTCGAATTTCGAGCGCTGGAATATGCTTGAAATTAATTAATCCTGTTTTGTAATTAAAAAAATAATTTTCTTATCGTACAGGAAAGCACAATAAATAAATTAAAAAAATTTATTATAATTAGAAGTATCCGCAGTTGTTGCCGACGCAAATAGAATATGATGCGACAATTTTGTCAGAATTCTTAAGACTAAATAAATTAATTCTAAATGCAAGCAAAATAAAAATTGTAAAATTTAGACCATATATGGTAAGTAAGGATCAAAATTGAAGGATATGCTGAAAGCATGAAATATCTTAGTATTAACATGAATCAGAACATTGTGTGGGAGAATCATATAAAAGGTATGATATCTAAATATTTTCAGCAATCGGAACTCTCAAAAAAAGGTTTTTTTGGGTCTCAAAATGTAAGTAGGTTTAAAATAAATAGTTTATTTTCGAAAACGGATTATAATAATATCCTAAACTAGAGCTAACTTTGAAATTTGTGTTAAATTATAAATAACAAGCAGCTTGCCAGTTGAAGAACCGGACGGAAATGACGAAAACTTTTGCATTCTTTTGAGATAAAGGGCAAAAGGTGATGAAATATTTAAAAGTAGTTTAGAAAAATCACTAAAGAATGCCTCCTATATTAGTCCGTTTCTATAAAATGAACTAATAAATATAATCGGAAAAGAAATTAAAAAAAAACAATGTCAATTAAGTCAACGATGCTGTTTTTTTTTTATATATATGAGGTGATATATTTCCAAAGTTTGGTAAAATAGCTGGTAACCTAATTCTGACAATGACAAAGCAACTGCCATTAGGTGATAAGTATGCTATATGAAAATATGGAATTGAATGGAAAATAATGGCCAAGATGTTAATGGGAAAATTGACTTAGGTCAATTCTTCTCTAGGTTGCATATAACCGAAATCGGAAAAGGCATTAATAGGTTGCAACCAAGTATGGAAGAATGATTATGGTATTATATGAGAATATGGATAATGAAGAATTGGAAAAATTTGAAAAAAAAGAATAATGACCACAAGTAATGGAGGAGGAGTAGAAGCGTAAGACGAAGAGAATTGATGAAAGCTTATTTGAATATATAAATAGAGAATGTAAGGAAAATTTAATTGAAAATTCTTATCATAACATTTTTTGTATAATTCTGAAGGTAGAAAATAAATATGCTAACGAAAATATATGTTGCTTGGTTATCAAGAAATTTCTTGTTAAACTATTCCTACATACTACAGGACAGGACCACCTACTTTGACGCATACATTTTTTTAAGAAAAAATTTTTTTATAGAAAAAAAATATATTAAAGAAAATGAAAATTTTGTTTTTAAGGGAAAGATGAAGGTATTTTTTTTAAATTTTTTGGATACTACTTACTAAAAGAAGAAAACAATTTTTTTTTTTTGAAATTTAATATTTAATTGAAGGATAAAATTAATTTTCAAATTTTTTTAAACATAATTTTTAAAATTTCTTTAATTGAATTTTTGTTTAAATTTTATCTGTATATTAATACGTGAAGGTAATCTTTTGTATCCCTTTTTAAGCAAAATTCGGGTACGGAGGAGTGTGAAATTTAGCACAGTTATGGTCCGTATTGAGGAAAAGTGCGGAGTGATAATATTTATGTATAATGTATGTTAAAACTATATTAAATTAAATAAAATAAATTATCAATAATAAATGATTTTATAAGAGCCTAAAGGTATGCTAATCAATTTTAGCCAATTCACAATTCATCAAATTTCTTTAAAACTGTATACCACACGCCCTGTGTTGAATTTTGGATTGCTAAAATTGATTAGCATACCTTTTGGCTTTTATAAAATTATTTTTTAACATATATATATATATATATATATATATCTTCTGTGTGTTCAACGTATATTTATAATGAATTTTATTTAAATATTCATAGATTTTTTATAGACATATGCATATTGATTAAGAATACATTGAAAGAAAAAAATCTTATGAAAAATAAAATTTCCAAGAATTTGCACTCCAATTTCGAGTGCTGGACGGGCTATGTTAGTTGTTATTATTTTTTAACATTACTGTATTTTTACTAAACTTTATTGAATTATATTTGCGTTTATATCGAGAATTTGACCTAACTTAATAAAATTTGTATTAATTGAGCTTTAATTCTTATATAAAAAAAAACGGGAGGTAAAAAGAGTACCATATATAAATTTTAAATATAATAAGAATTAAGTTTCAATTAAAATTTTAAATAAAGACTTAAACTGTTGCCATCAAGTAGTTTTTGATCATTCTTTTTCTGTAAAAGGGAGATGTAGTGTAATTGATAACTGACTATTGCCATGTAGTAGACGTGCAATAGTACACCACTGCATTCCAATGCATATATACACACTATAGATCTTTAGTCGTGAAAAAAGCAAAGTAAGCATTTTCCACGATTAGTAAATTGCATTAAATCTTAATATGTGTATGAATGTATGTATGCGCAATATGTGTGTGATATATAGACTAGCTTTAAGTTTTAATTTGGATAAATAAAACAATCTCATTATAATAGCACAACTAAATTCGGAAGTTTTACTCAAGAAGATTAATGAAAGAATATTAAACGATTTTACATTACAATTTATTATCCTTATAAACATGAACCAGCTTTGAAAGCTCATATGGAACGTGATGCAGCATTGATATCACAGTTTGCTGGAATGAACAAACTTGTTTTAAATGCTGAGAAAACTAAACTGACCAGAAATTATTGCTAGCTAAGACTTTAGTATTTTTATTGATGGAAAAAAGTTTTTCAAACGTCTTCAATTAAGTATCTTGGCGTGTAACGGTAAACTAATTTGTCATGGGATGTTCATATACAACACATGAAATCAAAAATTGTAGCTGTTGTTGGTTTTATTAATGCTATAAGCAATTATTGCTACATGATTATAAATCCTTACATGATATTGGTCATCCTATCATTACCTATTGCAGAATTCAAACAGCTTTTAATAAAAGGAGCAACATGAATTTGCGAATAGATGGAATCTACAAAGCAGAGAGTGGTGTATATGGGTAGTTTGGAATATAAGAAAAATAATATTATTTTATTTTATTTACTGGAAAAATTGGATATGCTTCTTTTGTAATTAAGCTTTGTGGCAAAAAATATTGATCTCATTGTGCACATACACCCCATTCCCCCTCATCCAATTGATCTGAAACTTGGCCCATAGTATATCTGTTATTATAGATTAATTATGGAGAAATCACGCACAGTCATGCATAGTCACGCACAGCCACGGAGTGCTTTAAAACCCATTTCCTCTTATCCGACCGAACTGAAACTTGGTCGATAGACTTGCCGGAAAGGCAGAATGAGTTTGTGGAAAATCCGGCTTTAAAATCTACCATCAGAATTTATCATGAATGCGTAGAAAGTCCAAAATGGTTAATGATTATTTCTCTCAATGTGAATATGATGTAATTGTGTTGGTGCAAACATGCTTAAATACTGAATTTTCTGATGCTGAATTTTTTGATCTTGAACTTTTTAATGGCTATCGAAAGGATAGAAATGAGATTCTCACCGACTATTCTAGAGGTGGTGGAGTACTTGTTGCAGTAAGCGTGAATATGTCATCTTTAATTACCATCGATAATAGGGATGGTTTAATAGATCAACTGTTTGTATCAATGTATAACCCTACTTCTTATACCCTATACCACTATGTGGCTTGGGTATAATGACTTTGTGCTGCTGTTTGTAACTACCAAAAATATTGGACCTAGACACATCTTTAATTATAGCCATCGAATCAGAATCACTAACTGATTCGATTTAACGATGTCCGTCCGTGTGTCCGTCCGTCCGTCCGTCTGCGTGTCCATGTAAACCTTGTAATCAAACTGCAGGTCGCAAATATGGATATATTTTCATGAAATTTGATATGCAAGCTTTTATTGGCCACAGGATGAACACTATTGAAACTGGTGAGAATCGGTCCATGTTCTGACCTAGCCCCCCATACAAATGACCCCTATGAAATCGACATAAATTGCCATAAGATCCATATAAATAGATCTTACTCAAATTGGGTTTGTATGCGTTTATTACATCCATTAATGAGTAGTCTAAAAATGATCCCTGCGACAACTCTTAGTCAGAGGCCCCATATAGAGCAGCTTCCCGATCTTCACTTAAATCTATCAAAAAAAAAAAAAATTATGCACTGATTCTTCTCAAATTTTGTTTGTATATATTTTTGCAAAATACAAGACACTTTACCAAACATAGTCAGGATCGTTCCATTTTTGGGCCTAGTCCCCATAAAGATATAGCATCCGATATGAACTTTTTCATATCTGCAGCCAAAAAAATTAATAAAAATCCCACTCAAATCTGGTTTATGCTTATTTTCTATTTCCAGTTAGTTGGGCCTATGAGATAGGGTCTCTAAACTCATTGTATAGGGTATCATATAGTCGGTCTCGACCGACTATAATTTTCTTACTTGTTTATTTTATGTTTCTGTGTCATAAATTCCTCCTGCAAGTACAGATGAAATGTATTAGGCACAAGTTTCAATTATCATTGCATTCTATGAGAAATTGGCAGAAAATTCTCGAATGTGTTTTTAGGAGATTTCAATCATAAAGAAATTTTATGGTCGCAAATAGTGCGGAGTTATTACCTAGTAATATAAATAAATATAAGGAGATCAATTTCATTGATAGTATGTTAAGTTTAAATTTGGTTCAAATTAATCATGTTTCTAACCGCTAAAACCGTATTTTGGATCTGGTTTTTGTTCCAGGTGATTGCAAGTTTTATCTATGTGAGAGTTTGCGGGCAATTTCTCCTCCTAATATTTATTATTTATTTATTAATTTATTTATTTTTAAAATATTCAAGATGTCCAGTATTTCTTAATTTCAATTTTAACGGATATAATTTTGATGTGATAAATACTTTACTTAGTGTTGTTGTTTGGGTACAGGTATTTGCGTGCAAGTCGGCAACATCATGTTGTGAGAAATTGTTAAGTAATTCTTTAGAAATTTCCAATGAAAATATTACTTTAAAGAAAGCCAAACCTTATAAGATACGTTGGTACACTCCAGTAGGGCGATTTTAACGATAATGTAATCGTTAAAAAAAGAAATCAACAAAATTATCGATTTTGGTATTCAGTAAAACTTTTAAACGATATTCGCTATTGTTAAACTCAGCTGTTGTTGTTATCTAAACGACAACCATTTTTGTGTTGTTTATTCAATCGATAAGAAGTTAAATTTTTAGGTTGGAATGTCGTCATACATAAATAAAAATCATAAAATAGTGAAAATATTTTGCTTTTATTATAAAAACTTTTTTTTATAAATAAATATCATATTCAATTCATTATTTTATATTCAAATAAATAAACAAAAATATTAATAAAAAATATAGAAATTAAACATAAA
Source organism: Cordilura impudica (assembly GCA_963682025.1). Lineage (NCBI taxonomy): Eukaryota > Metazoa > Arthropoda > Insecta > Diptera > Scathophagidae > Cordilura > Cordilura impudica. The sequence continues at coordinate 38,190,914 of OY821517.1, forward strand.
CGTAAAATCATATATTCTTCTTTGTATTTTTCGCTGATTTTGACAGAGATGCCACTAGCTTATAACTTAAATAACTAGAAAAATAGATTTGTCGACTATAGTTAAGGCGTACTTGTTGAATCACTTAATTGTTAGTGCAAACAACAATAGCTGTCGATATATTTTGCGATTGTCGGATCGCTAAAATTTACAGAATCGCACTACATGTCTTAAAAAACTCAAAAACTCTGAAATAAGTTTCTTAAACATCATATTGATTCTGGCACTCTAGAAAGCCACGGAAACTTTATTCAAGGAGAATTCAATTTTCCAAATAAATTTCTGTATAAACAATTTCCTTTGCAAAAAGTGGAGCAAATAAAAAGTAAACCGAAATCTTTCTGGTCTTTCATCAAATCGATGAAAAAGTATCGGATATTCCATCGGGAATTATGTATGGGGAGCGTATTTCTGAATCGGTGAACGATACAGCCAAAATGTTCGCACATTATTTTAGTTCAAATTTTGAATCTTCAAAGATCCATGCAGCTAGATACTCATATTTACCTGATATGCTAGACATTGGTGTGATAGAAGTTAAACTAATATTTTAATTAACCAACGCTCAGGGCATGCCCCCTACAATTGCAGTGCGTTGTGTTGATTTCAGGAAAAGACGTCACGGGCACGAGGAGAGAGGGAGTAGTGTTTGTGGATACTTGACTTAAATTTTATTAGATTATAACTGTCACTGCACACGGTCCAGTAGTTCCGAAATAGACTTTGAAGCTCCTGCCCATATATGGGAGTTTTATTCCATTTTCGGTCGGATGTAAGTGGTATAGATTTTAAGGAGATCAGAAGGAGTGAAGTAATTTTGACACAGTTTTAGAAAACCAAGACACTTCTTTCGACACTTGAAAAATATGCTCGTTCCAACGAACATCACAATTGAATTCTCATGCCTAGGACATCAAGAGTATCCGATTCCTCAATACCTATACCACCCATATATACAGATGACATGGCTGATTCCATGGCCCAACGGGCCAACATGCAATATTTAGTCTTCAACGCACTAAAATCAACCCTATTCGCTTTACCCCACTCGGAGACTATTAACAGGTCTTGATTGAGTGTGTCATTCATTGTCTGCCTTTTGCCCCCAACCTCCAAGAGGCTTGGCCTACAATTAAAGGAAAATAAAAGACAAATTCTGCTGTCATCTGCGAAAAAGTATATAGAATTTAAAGTTTGACCAAAAAGGTCGTTTAGAAAGATAAGGAAAAGAGAAGGAGAGATAACGGAACCTTGGGGTACCCCTGAATTAAGCTGAAACTCATTAGATGAGACCTCATCAATAACAACACGTATTGTTCGGTCTCTGAGAAAACTCGATATAAATCGAGTGAAGTCATTACCGACCCTCAATGCAATAAGCTTTGTTATCAATGCGCCGTGCCACACATGATCGAATGCCTTGGAAATATACAGAGCAACCACTTTACTTTCGCCAAAATTGCGAATAGATCGACTCCAGCGCTCAGAAAGTAGAGTAAACAGTTCTCCCGTGGAACGTTTTCTACGGAAGTCATATTATAGATCACTAAGAAGTTGGCCCCTAGGTAGTTCACAAGATGGAAATTGATCATGCTGTCCATCATCATATCACTTGATATGTTAGACATTGGTATCCTAGAAGTTTCAGAAGATGACGTTTATAATGCTGTTATGCAAATAAAAGACAATATGAAATCTGACTCTAATTAAACAAGTAAGAAAACTATAGTCGGTCTAGACCAACTATACGATACCCTATAACATGGTTTAGAGACCCTATCTCTTCGGTCCAACTAATTGGATATAGAAAATAAGCTTAAACTAAATTTGAGTGGCATAGTTATTATTTTTTTTTTGGCTGTAGATATGAAAAAATCATATCGGGCGCTATATCTATATGGGAACTAGGTCGAAAAATGGACCGATCCTGTCCATATTTAGTAAAGTCACTTATATTTTGAAAAAAATATATACAAACCAAATTTGGGAAAAATCTGTGCAATATTTTCGTTTTTTCATAGATTTAAGTGAAGGTCGGGAAGCAGCTCTATATGGGGCATATGAGTAATAATTGTACTATAGGGATTATTTTTGGACTACTGATTAATGGATATAATAAACACATACAAACCCAATTTTACTGAGATCTATATGATAATTTGGAACTTATGGCGATATATTTCCATTTCATAGGGGTCATTTGTATGGAAACTAGGTCTACACATGGACCGAATTTCACCAATTTCAATAGCATTCATCCCATGGCGGATAAAAGCTTATATACCAAATTTCATCAAAATATATTCATATTGCGCCCTGTAGTTTGATTACAAGGTTTACATGGATATACAGACGGACGGACGGACGGACATCGCTAAATCGACTCAAAAAGCAATTCTGAGTCGATAAGTCTAGGTCAAATATTTTTGGTAGTTACAAACAGCAGCACAATGTCATTATACCCAAACCATATAGTGGTATAGGGTATCAAAAATACACACCCTCCATCATTACTTTTGCTCTTACTTATATATTTAATTTGTCACTTAACCAAGGAGTATTCATTGACAGATGGAAGTTTGCGTTTATTATACCCATTTATAAGAATGGTAGAAAGGATGACATAACCAGTTATAGGCCGATATCCAAGTTGTCATGTGTTTTGAAAATGTTGAGCATTTAGTTTATAAAAAGCTACTTTTCTTAACCAACTCTCTTATATCTCCATGTCAACATAGGTTTTATTCAGGAAGGTCAACTACCACAAACCTAACAATTTTTAGTTAGTATTGTTTATCAGCTTTAGAATTAGGCAAACAAGTCGGGGTCTTTTATACTGACTTCTCTAAGGCCTTTGATAAGGTATCCTTAGATATTCTCTATTCTAAGTTGCAAGGGATGGGTTTCCATTCAAATTTCTTAATGTGGATAAAGTCATATCTATCAAATAGAATGTGCAGAGTAGTTTCTGAATGTTATTCATCTTAGCCATACGAACAAGAATCAGGTGTCCCTCAAGATAGCATCTTGGGTCCACTGTTTTTTAATCTTTTAATAAATGAATGTATCCAGTTGTGTTTGTAATTTAAATTATTTGTTATATGCTGATGACTTAAAAATATATAATAAAACAAATTCTATTAATGATGTTTCAAAACTTCAGAATGATTTGGACAAACTACACAAATGGTGTTTATTCACTAACCTTCAATTAAATCTTGGAAAAATGCCTTCATATTTCTTTCACCAGATCTAGAAAGCCAATTAAATCGGTCTTCCAAAAATGGGAATTATAAATTGAAAACTGCAGACTCAACAATTGATCTAGGTGTTGTTTTTGACTCAACCATGTCTTTTATTCCCCAAACAAAGCCTAAATAACAAAATTGATGAATTCAGATTGACATTTGAAAACTCATCTGTGGATGTTATTTGTGTGTCAGAGACTTGGTTCGTAAAAGATACGCCTGACAGTCTGTGTAATTTAAATGGTTATGTTGTATTCAGAGCTGATCGTAAAACACATGCTGGTGGTGTTGCAATATATATTAGGGAAGGTATTAAATGTAATTTTAAATGCAGATCTAATGAAGGTGAGGTAATTGATGAAATTGAATATTTGTTTGTAGAGGTTATTTCTGAAAACAACAAAATGCTTATAGGATGTACATACAGGCCACACCGTGATACTGTGATCACTTCTTTTATGGAAGTATTAGAGAGGTTGACGGTCACCTACATGGATTTGTTAATTGCAGGTGATTTTAATTGTAATCTTCTGTGTGACACTTATGTCTCAGAAAACATGGAAACCATTGGTCTTACATCATTAAACTACACGATGCCTACACACTATACATCAACAGCAAGTACTTTACTTGACCTTTTTTTTTGTTAACGATTTAACCAAAGTATTGTTGTACGACCAACTATCGGCCTCATGTTTCTCGAAACACGACTTAATTTTCACGACATATGACTTTATTTTAAATAATGAAACACTATCAGTTACATATCGTGACTTTAACAATGTCAATTACAATGTTTTGGCAGAACATATTTCTTTAGTAAATTGGGCGTCCATTTATCATACGACTTCTGTTGACCATCAGTTGTCCTTCTTGGAGAATAATATCTCATACTTATTTGATCTTACTGTACCTAAGATAACGAAGAATATTAGGACCTATACAAGATCGTGGTTTACAGCACATATTAACCAACTGATTGGTCAAAGAGATAATGCGTTTTCACGTTGGAAAAAATTTAAGTTACCTCAACTTAAAGAAGAATATCGAAATCTTAGAAGAGAAATTACTCGTGAAATTCGTAGATCAAAGACTGAATATTATGGCCACCGTTTTGAAAATGCAATTAACACCAAACGGAAATGGAAAACTATTCGGGAAATTGGAATTGGCCGAACTAGTAATAGGAAAACTTGCGAACTCACTCCTGATGAACTTAATTCAGCATTTACTAATTTATCCACTGTTCAATGTCAACCTCCAGCACACAATGCAATCAATAACCTAGTGATTTCTGACAATGATAGTCCATTTGATTTTCAATGTGTTAGCAATGATGAGGCCCTTACCTGTCTTTTAGCCATAAAATCAAATGCAATTGGATATGATAACATGCACCCTAAATTTATCAAAATTATCCTTCCTATCCTCTTACCATACATAACTTACATGTATAATACGATCCTTACCACCAGCGTGTTTCCAATACAATGGAAGCATGCAAAGGTTATTCCTGTTCCTAAGACAAAATCTGAGTTTAGGCCTATATCAATACTACCATTCTTTTCTAAGGCTCTTGAGAAGATAATGCATAAACAGATAAACGAATACCTAAAACGATTTGGGTTATTATCGCAAAAGCAATCAGGCTTTAGGCAAAAACATAGTTGTACAACTACTTTAATAGATGTTGCAGATGATATTCGTCATGCCATTGATGGTGGAAATATTTGCTTTTTAGTCCTTCTTGATCATTCTAAAGCCTTCGACATAGTTGATCACTCAATACTTTCAACAAAACTTAGCCGGCTTTTTAATTTCTCCGTGTGTTCAAAGAAACTTATTGAATCCTACCTGGCAAACTGTGTTCAGTCAGTCTTCCTTAATAACCAATTTTCGAGACCACTACATGTACCTAAAGGTGTTCCGCAAGGCTCAATTCTAGGCCCTCTTTTATTTTCAATGTACGCCAATGACTTGCCAGATCATGTAAAGTATTGTAAAGTACACATGTACGCCGATGACGTCCAACTATATCTTTGCAGTCCACTAATATCTTCCAGAGAAAACGTAGCAAAACTTAATGATGATTTAAATAATATTTATAACTGGGAAACTGCTAATGGACTTTGTCTGAATCCCTTCAAGTCCAAATGTCTCATCATGCACAAGAAAACTCTACGTCATAATCTAGATTTTGATATTGTTCTCAACAATCAGAGAATTGAAATTGTGTCCTCATCAAAAAATCTGGGTATTGTTTTTAAGGACACACTTAGTTGGAACAAACATGTAAACGTTGTGGTAGGGAGAACGTATGGTATGCTTCGGACGCTTTGGGCGAATCAATCTTGCACTCCATTAAATATAAGAATAATACTTGCAAAATCTTACCTAATGCCGGTTTTATTATACGGGTGTGAAATTTTTGCTTTATGTGACTCAACTAGTAAGAGAAAACTAAATGTGGCCTTCAATAGTATTATAAGGTATGTTTATGGATTAAACAGACTTGATCGTATTTCCTCGTTTTCAACAAGACTATATGGTATGTCGTTTGATAATATTTTAAAATTAAAGGTGCTAGTCCTATTACACAAAATTATATATCAGAAGGAACCATCATACCTTTTCAACCGCTTAACCTTTGCAAGATCGAATAGAGGGAGAAAGCTTGTACCGATAAGATATCGTAGTAAAATTTCTGAATGGCAGTTCTAGTTTAATGCCGTTTATCTCTGGAACTTACTACCAAATCAAACACAGAAAATCAACAACGCAATACAGTTCAAAAACAAAATAACCGCAAGTTTCTCAATGCAAATTTAAATTATTTGTCACTTATTGTTTTTAATACACCAATGTTATTTCAACCATTTTTCTCTTTTATTTTTTAATCAAAATTTTACCATTTGATTCTTTTATATTAAATTATGTCAAACTCATTTATTTATTTAGTTCTTTATTTTATTTATTTTTTTATTTACTTTATATAATTATACAATTTATTTAAATATTTTAGTAACTTGTTTTTCTTTAAAAATTCCCATACTATAATATAAAAGTTGTAAATCTTGTTGTATGGAAGAACAAATAAAAATAAAAAAAATAAACTAGCTTATGTCATTCTTGCGTTTGTAAGAAGATGTTATTCTGACTTTCATGATCCATGTACGTTTAAATTTTTATATACGACTTACGTCAGTTGAAAGTTGGAATATGCTAGTGCTGTTTGGAGCACACATTGCGGAATATACATTTCTCGTATTAATAGAGTGCATCGTATTTTCCTTAAATACGCACTTTCATCATTTAAGTTTGTTGATCCTATATCTTCATTAAGATAAAAAGGATTATTATTAGGTCTCGAAACATTAGAATATCGATATAGATAGAAATACTATTAATGAAATACATATATATGGAATCCCAAACCGGCTAATAGAGTTTTATACATCAAAATATTGTTTTAAATTTATCCTCCTTACATTATTTAATTTGTAAATTTATGTACATAAATGAATACATAGGTAATTACTTTAATCATAGTCTATAAGGAAATCATATTCCAGTTTATTTTTTTGTAAATACATATTCCTAAATTGTAAATTTTTTTACTAAAATAGTTTTCCCACTCAACTCTATAATATTCATTGGACGCTGAGGCACTATTTATTAAATAGTAAAATTTCTTTTAAATACAGATACTATAAAAAAATACTTTTACATATTTTTTATTTTGTTTATTTTCATTGGAAATAAACGTAAACCCTGCATTACATCAATGAATATTTGTTCCTAAAAGAGTGCATAGACTTGAATATTTTAGTCACTTTAAAATTTTTTTAAACTTAATTCGGATTAACAATTTCAGAGAACACGTCATTCTTTTGACACTTTAATAGGTACGTTTATTTAAAAAATTTAATTATTATTTTAGTTCTAGTTAAATAATGGCTTAGTTTTTTATTTTTCTTTAGTTCAAACGATATGTATGCTATTTCTCATTTGAACCAATTGACATTATTTTTCTCTCATAATAGCACTGCAAATATTTGTCAAATAAAATTTGTCATTATAACTCTAAATATAATATTTTACTGAAAAATATTTATTTAGCTGTCAAAACCATGCAAGGCTTAACTAAATATGATATTTTGTGAGCATGTATATTTAAGTATTTAAGTATGTATGAATTGATAAATATTTCAGTTGTCACATATTTTGTCAGTGTGATACGATTCAGTCAAACCCATTGATTGACACATTAACGCCAGTGTCAATAAGAGGACCTTTGTATTTTTGTGTTAATATTTTTCTTCTTTTTTTTTTCTCATTAAGCAAATTGTCAAGTGAGATATGTGATCAATTTTGAAAGTTTACAACTCACAACATTATTGATGAAACCAAATTGATAAGAATTGTTTAAAAAACTAGCCGTTTCTAAAATTGTTTTTAAAACCGTTTGGTAGATATTGGAAATTTGTTTAAAATTGATGGGTATTCGTACATGTAAAAAAATATTTTTTATTTTTTATTATTAATTTTTTTAAATTTTTTTAATTTTTAATTTTTAATTTTTAATTTTTAATTTTTAATTTTTAATTTTTAATTTTTATTTTTTAATTTTTAATTTTTAATTTTTAATTTTTAATTTTTAATTTTTAATTTTTAATTTTTAATTTTTAATTTTTAATTTTTAATTTTTAATTTTTAATTTTTAATTTTTAATTTTTAATTTTTAATTTTTAATTTTTAATTTTTAATTTTTAATTTTTAATTTTTAATTTTTAATTTTTAATTTTTAATTTTTAATTTTTAATTTTTAATTTTTAATTTTTAATTTTTAATTTTTAATTTTTAATTTTTAATTTTTAATTTTTAATTTTTAATTTTTAATTTTTAATTTTTAATTTTTAATTTTTAATTTTTAATTTTTAATTTTTAATTTTTAATTTTTAATTTTTAATTTTTAATTTTTAATTTTTAATTTTTAATTTTTAATTTTTAATTTTTAATTTTTAATTTTTAATTTTTAATTTTTAATTTTTAATTTTTAATTTTTAATTTTTAATTTTTAATTTTTAATTTTTAATTTTTAATTTTTAATTTTTAATTTTTAATTTTTAATTTTTAATTTTTAATTTTTAATTTTTAATTTTTAATTTTTAATTTTTAATTTTTAATTTTTAATTTTTAATTTTTAATTTTTAATTTTTAATTTTTAATTTTTAATTTTTAATTTTTAATTTTTAATTTTTAATTTTTAATTTTTAATTTTTAATTTTTAATTTTTAATTTTTAATTTTTAATTTTTAATTTTTAATTTTTAATTTTTAATTTTTAATTTT